>JANHZU010010366.1:270547-281378 GCA_032468055.1 Acrochordus granulatus | reverse complement strand
CTAAAATTCATTGGACTTCTGATTTTCCCATTGCTTGAATATGACCCTCAGTATAACATAAAAAGCTTAATGTGGCCCTCAGACCAGCAGAAGTTACCCACATCTTATTTAGATTACCAGATTAAAAACCTGTAGATATCATTTATATACAATATTTGGTATAGGTTTGTTGCTTCTGTAAAGAAAAGATGAAAATGACAAATGATGGAGCTGTTAAAATGCATATCATTGGCATGGATTTAATTCACTTGCAAAATGTAGCAATTACTTGGAGAACTTGACTCAAAAGATTGATTCACCAGGGAGAAGCAATCCAGTTCCCTCCAAATGTTTTAATCTTTGACTCATATGAACCTGTGCGAGTGTTCCAATGGCAAAGAATTATGGAAGTCAGCCTCCAAAATAAATGAAAAAGATCAGGTTCACTACAAAACCATGCTGGCTGTTTTACCTGATTCATAAATCTCAGATGCACATGGTATATCTGATTGTTAATGGTGGAGATCTATGCCTTGATGTGAGATTTATATTGTCATATACAGTATAGTAGGGAACATGGTAGCCTAGCAGTTAAGACACTGGGCTTGTCAACCAGAAGGACAGCAGCTTGGCAGTTCAAGACCCAAGTACCACCATGAAATGGGGCTAGCTCCTTTATTTGCCCCAGCTCCTGAGAACCTAGCAGTTCAAAAGCACGTAAAATACAAGTAGATAAATAGGTACTGCCTAAGTTGGTGGGAAGGTAAAAGTGTTCTGTGAGCCTCAGCATATAGTCATGCTGTCCACATGACCACGGAAGCATCTTTGGACAACACTGGCTCTTTGGCTACGAAACAGAGATAAGCACCACTCCTTAGAGTCGGACACGACTGGCAGGAGAAACCTTTACCTTTTTATATAATTTTTATAATAAGTAACCTTATTATGGTCACTGACCAGCATTTTATACAAGTTTTTTTAAGAGGGTACCAGACTCCAATTGAAATACATAAACCTTTTCTGGAAGATCAATAGAAGTTAATGAAATAGTTCAGACTACTAAACATGATGAAATTTATATCTGCAGAATTTTACAGTGCATCTGTCTTCTGAGAAGATTAAGAACTTAAGATGTTTCTGCTTGATCATACTAAAGATCCATCTAGATTATCAACTCTTCTCTTAAAATCATCATCATGAATTAAAATAGGATGAAGGAACTCTATGTTGCTTAAGGGGATCATAGTTCTACGACTGAAATGTCTTCTTCTCACCACTAGCATTCACTAGCAGAATACAGCTGAACCTAGATTTTAGTTGATATTTGAGGTCAACTGAACCATCTAAACTAATAGCTATCTCATATTTCTCATTGTTCTATAAATTAATTGCATGTTATAGCATAAGCACAGATTTGAAACTGCTACAAATTTACATATCTACTGCTCACAGGATTTATATTTCTGTGATTGCAAACTTCAATATTTGCTCCAAGAATAGCATTTTCAGTAGAAATCACTCTCCTCAAAGAAGGCCACACAGTGAGCCACAGCCTCTAGCTCTCTGCATGGATCAAGGACCATTCTTTTTCTTTTTTCTTTTTCTGAAGCTGGGATTTAATATAAAGGATTAAGGTGTTTAAATATAGGTTGCATTGCTTAACATTATGCACCTCCGGTTAACACTGAAAAAAGAAATCAAAAGCATCATAGGGAGGAACATAATTTTTCTTTCTGAGAAACAATGCCAGAAGCTAGAGCAACATGGAACCAAGGATTATAAGGAAAAACATTAGATGACATGGCTAGAGCCCTCATCGTTATTCTTTTCATCCACATAGCCTCTAGGTGCTGTCTGCCTCTTGTGTATAACCTGGGGGTGAGGCCCAGAGGCTATGGAGAGAGGAAAGTTCCTGACACCATCAGCTTTTTGGCCTTTAAAGTGAAAGAGCATAGGTCCCAGATTTGCGTATATCTCAACCATGAGATCTCCAAGAGAGTGGATGTGGCCATCAGAGATCCCAAAAGCTTACTACAAAATTATTTAATGTGTTGTATAGGGACAGTTATGCAAATGAATGATTGGAAAGGAATACTATTAACTCTGTATCAAGCCCCTTGCATTTGGGTCAAGAAAGCAAAACCATGCAGATTTCAGTAATGTATCTTTAATGCCTTACTGAAGGGATCAAAAGAAAATTTTGGGAATTTTTTCCCCCAGCCTCATTTATAGTGAGTTAATTAAGATGTTCTCTCTCTCTGAATACTTTGAAACATTTCTGTTTTGCATTTTTAAAATAATATTTGCAAAGGCATTTCATTTCACATGTCAAAATATCTGTTCTCTAGATTTTGCGGCATACACCTTCCTAAACTTACACTGCAAGATTTTGTGCTGAAAACTACATTAAAAAATGGGGTCAGGACAAAATAGGGAAGGTATTTGCATTACTGTCTGTATACGTGGAATAGAATGGAGATCACAGCAGTTTGCTTCCAAATGCAGACTAAACAAAATATTTAAACATCCATATTAGTAAATTATTGGCTTTTTTTCCCTTGGGAGATTCAAGGAAAATGCTACCCAGTTCCTTTGAATGTAATGTGTTTCCTTCTTCCCAAATCCTGACTGATAGGAATAAAGTTTTATTGGTTAACCAGTATTGGTGTGTGCTTTTTAAATTAAAATATATTACGGGCATATTTAATACAGTAAAAGCACAATTTTATATAATCTATTTAGGTTGTTTATTTACTACTCCTTGTAAACATATACAGGTTTGCACTAGAGCAAGACACCCCTAAATTCAATCATGACACTCCAATTTCAAGTTCTTCCTTTTTTGAATGCTCCCTTAGTGGTACTTTGGCAGTTGAGAAATGAGAATATTTTATTTGCATCTTTTCATCAATTTCTCATTATAAGAGAGAATAGAAGGAAGAAAAATATATTTAAGATATGAAAATATTTTGTTAAGAGATACGCATTGGTGATTTGATTGAATTGCCAAAATAATTGATTTGTCAATTGGGATTATCTTGATTCATTTCAGATTTATGATTTGATTGCTACAGGGCATGCATAAAAGCCTATTTTTTTTCTGAATCAGTTCAAGAAATTGAATGAAATCAACTCAATCTACCATTTCAGAGCACCATTTCATAACAACACATTTTAATCTTTCTCCAAAATTGGAATTGAAACAAGTAGATTTTTTGAATCAAAACATTATGAAACCAATCAGGGTGATCTATGCAAGTCTTAAATCCTTGATATTCAGTTGGCCCTAATCCTATTGGCTTTCAGAAAGGCTTAAAAACTTGGCTGTTTCTTCAGGCATTTGGGCTGGGATGAGTAGAGTTCCCAGCTGGAAGCGGCTATGAACATGAAGTAAAAGTTTCCTCTTCACTCTGGTCTGACTCTAAGGGACAGTACTCATCTTTGTTTCATAGCTGGATTGTCCAAAGCTGCTTCTGTGGTCATGTGGCTGGCATGACTATATGCCAGGGTGCACAGAATGCTGTTACCTTCCCACCAAATTGGGTGGCACCTATTTATCTCCTTGCATTTTTACATACTTTTGAACTGCTAATTTGGCAGGAAATGGAACAAATAATGGGAGCTCACCCCATTATGCAGCGGTGCTTGGGTCTCAAACTGCCGAGCTTCTGCTAGACTACCGTGGCCCCTCATCAATATGAGCCAAGTTGCTAATTAATGCTTGCTTGCCTTTTAATTTGTTGAAGAACTAAATGCATTCTTCTGATTGGTTTGTTTTGATTTTATAAGGCTTCCAGTGTGGGATGCTCATTTGGATGGCTAGTAAGATAGATAGGTAAAAATTTCTTTCTCAGATTTGTATTCTGTCTTGCCTCTAGGAGCTCGGGTTGTCTTACATGGGGTTCTTCTTTCATTTTCTCCCAACACCAAATTGGGTTGAGAAGCAGCATCACCCAATATTTGGTAGACTTAAATATAGGTCTTCCCATCCTAGTCCAACACTATAACCACTCAGCAACAATAGTTTTCATAATGTTATTTAGTTATATATTTTTTCTTATACTGAGGGCCAGCTCAAGGTAATAGTGAGATGGACTAGGAACCACCATGAGTTCTAATCTTGCCTTAGGCATAAAGCTAGTTGTGTGATTTGAGATCAGTTCTTCCTTCTCAGATCTAGGACAAAAGTAATAGCAAAGCTTTAGTGAAAATTTTGCCCAGAAAACTATCTCTCTCTCTTTTTCCCTAACTCCCTACCTAATCTATTTTTCAAAATCTAGGCAGTATTTTAACTGGAAAGTAATTGAAGAATTTGGGGCAGAGCAACATAGGAAAGGTATTTGCATTACTATCTGTGTATTTGGAGGGGTGGAATGAAGATCAGAACACTTTACTTCTAAATATAAACTCAAGAAAATCTTTTAGCATCTCTATTAGTAAATTATTAGCTTCTTTTCTTTTGGGAGATACAAGGAATTTTTTTGAAGAATGTAATGTATTTCTTGCTTCCATAATTCTAACTGATAGGAATAAAGCTTCAGGACTCACCTATTTTTCAAATTCTAGGCATTTTAACTTCCAAAACATAGCTGCAGGAGCACATTTTCCAGGAAATGACATTGGTAATAAAGGCATTGACCTCTTTCCTCAATGCTTTTCATAGTCTAAAAGTTATAATTCCAATTCATCTTGCAGTATGGATCAGTTAGGATGATCCTAACTCAGAAGGCTGTGAAAGCTGGAGAATCTGTTACCTATATCTTAATCTTGGTACAATCACCTGCTCATCACCAATATCTGATTCTTAAAATATGTAGAAATCAAGTCACTATGGGGTGTTGTATTCAACTGTAGCATGTTCTCACTCTCATCAAAACATTTGCAATTAACACGGTACCCTGCAAAGTTCATAATTATTTATAAACTTAATACTTACAATGAAATGTCTGCCCTTTGATATCTCTCTGTGTTTTTTAAGCCTGGTTGACCTACATTGCAAAGGTATTATGTATACTAGGTGATGCGTGGATAGGCTAGGGAATTACCCATGTTTAATGAACACTAAAATTAGAATTTGACTGAAATCCACATAAATGACTCGACAGCAAATCTGAGCTGCCCCTGGGGAGCTGTGGGCAGCTCAAATTTACCCACAGGCAGTTTTTGATTTTTTTAAATATTATTTTAAATCAGAATAACTCGCTTTTCCTCTTCTGAATTCATCTCCATTTTAGAATATGGGATCCTATGGAAGAGAAATTCAAGAGTTATTTGGGTATTGGACTAGGTTTATGTTTTAAATAATCATCTTGCAAGTCAAAGGGGTATCTTATATATGTCTAGTAATTATGTAAAAGATAAAGTTGTATAATAATATTAGCATATGAGGGGTGTGACAACACTGTGCAAATGCTGCAACTTGTATCAGACATTTGGTACACATCCTAACTTTCCTCCCTCATATAAAGGGGCACTTTTAATGGCCTGTGTAGACATTCTAGCCTCAATGGTGCTGAAAGAAAGATTTAAAACACCCCCTAATATTTATGCATATGTTCAAGACTCTGAAACTAAGATGGTTTAGAATGATTTCCTGTCATTCTGGGAGGACCAAGCCAATATCACCTCTAAATGATCTAGACCTGTCCCAGCAAGCAGTTGCATACTTTCTATTTCACTCTGCAAAATCTCCAAAAAAATGGCCAAATTCTATGTGGTACCAATGGTAGTTAGGAGCTGTTGGATCTGAATGTAAGCTACATATGCTTCATTACTGCTTTCAACAGGAGTTCTATGCCTGATGATTGCACAAAGTATGTATTGGATGCTTCTGGGTAATAAATGGGACCTTGGAGAATTGGGTACTTATTCATTTAATCATACTGAAGGCAGATAGAATTCCCCAACCTGTTTTGCAAGCATTCATCTGACTTCATCACATTCAGGTTTCTCCTGTACTGCATTTGTTTGGGGGAAAACTGGTTGGGGGCCATGTGCCACTGGTGGGTGGCCGAAAGCCAAAACTACGTTGCAGATCCCTTTCTTTCTTCCTCTGCCTCCCTATCCAGGATGCTGAGGTATGAAGATCACTCAAGTTAGATATCTGAATTAATTGATTGCAACAAATCTGAAATAAGATCAAAGGCCAGAAGGAATCCTAAGATCTCAAACAGTCTACTGCTGACATTTTATATCTATCTATCTATCTATCTATCTATCTATCTATCTATCTATCTATCTATCTATCTTAATATATATATATATTCAATATGAATTATGGAATGCTCACCTACTCTTCTTAAAGAATCAAGGTTTGAACTTGTTGCTTTGAGCTGGCTCTTGAAATCAGGCCAAGCATCTTAATTGCCACAAGATGTTAACAGTTCCAGAAATAATCCATAAGTTCTCAGGTGAATGCAATCTTCCTTTCCCCCCTTTCCTACTTTCTTTCCCCTTCCCATTTCTTCTTTCCTTCTTTCATACCTTCCTGCCTAAGGATAGTTCCACCCATAGACTAAAGCTTTTTATTCTTTTTGATTCTCTTGTGAACCTTGAAGTAGAATTTACATAATCAATGAAGTAACCCTGTCACCCAAAATGGAATCTTAAAGAGAATGGGATTATGTAAATGAGTTATTGATGTCATAATGATTAATTGGCTTCAGGCCTTGATTAATATGCAATCAGTGTTGTGCAACTTGCATACATAATTATTTTAGTGGTGGTGACAGTATGGGGAATTTGTTTAAGCAACTAAGAGGTACTTAATTGCTTACAGGCTAGAGGAAGAGTGTCAGAGATTAAAGAGGAAGAAGGAAAGGTTTCTTAACCAGTTTCATATATAAATGGACCAGGAGTCAGATAATTGATAAGAGCTAAGTTCTCTACTCATGAGTTCAGAAATGGGATGCCAAGAAGAATTAACTCAAGAAACAGAAAGGAATAGATTCATGAAGATTATTATTTTTATCTATAGAAGCTGGCTGCCTCTTCCACAATATATTCATCTTATATTTGATCTTAGAGTGCTTTAGTTTTCCTGACTTGCCATATACATAGCCCACACAACTTATGCTAGAAGCCTCTACAAAAAGAGAGGAAATGTATTGGGAAAAACTAATAACCTTATTTTTAGAGCAATTTTACACAAAGGTTCTATGTCTTGCTGAGCCTCCATGCTCTTATGATGTGCATAGGATGGTAAACTGATCCAATATCTTTACAGCACAGCCACCCTGTAATGAAAATTGTTAAGCTTATATCTTATCCTATTTTTAAAATTCTTATTTTTAAGATATTTTAAGTCCTTATCCTACCTGAGGTTTAGTTTCTGTAATAATAATTCTGAAATGCTTGCAGGATAGTTTCGCAATGGACAATTTTGGGGTGTAAAGCTCTAGACTCTTACTATAGGTTCTGCCCCTCCTTTTTATTAAAAGCAAGGTTCAGGGGAGTTTTAAAATTGTTATTGTTTTTAACTGATAACAAAAAGAAAAAAGAGCAAAACACATATATAATTGTCATAGTAATATATACATTGTTAAAAGGAAAAAAGAACATGAAAAAGTGCTATCACAAAAAGTGAACAAATATGGCAAAAAAAATCGTAATGTATGTCATTATAATAATAAACAGAATTATATATACAGTACATACACTCTTGATAAGGCAAATATTCAATAAATATATTTCTGATACATTTAGATGACTATCTTCTTTTTAATTTACTGTATTCTGTATAAATGGACCCCATATTTCATTATACTTGTCATACAAAATCTATATCTATAAGCAATCTGCTCATAGGTGGGGGTCAGGGGACTTAGGTTGCTGCAGGATTTTTAGCAGCTTGGGAAAGAGGAATGATTGATAGTTCTTTCTCTTAACATTTGTTGGCTCAGAAACCAACAAAATCATGTTGCTGCAGATTTAGGGAACAATTTGATTGCATTGTAGAAATGGACAATCAACCTCTGGCTTCAGGGCCACATGCAACTTTGAATCTTTTTTTTTTTTGCAGCCTCTGAAACTTCCTCTTAGCACGATTGCTAAGATCTGATTACATTCAGATTCAATTACATTGAAACTGAAAAAACATCAAGTTTGGAGTATGTGCCCTAAGACACACAGACATACAGTATCACAGTTTTATCCTCTACCCCTAATAATTAGAAAATCCCACCCACCCATATACTGTATTTAATGTGGAACATTTTAATCATCATTTTGAATGTTGTGGCTTTAAATTTCCCAAAGCCCTACAAGGCTTAGGATTGTAATATCTGCTCAGTTATCTTCTCCAGATAGTTTTGACTTGCCCAGTTCCTGGAAGGAAGGAGAATTCTGCAGGTTACTGTTTTTCTGTTGGTATGTCTGTACTTTATAATAGCCTTCCCCAAGAAATTTTATCAGCCCTGCCTTGTTATTTTGGATAGCCTTCATGACATTAATTGATGCCATTGGTTTCTAGATTTGTTCATATAGAGGTTGGCTCATTTGTCTGATTTTTATTCTACTTATTTTTACACCATGGATGGTTTATTATATTCCAATGGATATTTAGCAAACTTCCAAGAGTCTCCCTAGTTGCAGTGGATATAAATCCAATACATACAGACTGTATATAAAAGGTTATCCACCCCTGATCTTAAGCAAAGCTAAAATTAAAGGCAAACTTGCTCTGATGTTCATTCCATTTCTTCCAAGATCCTGTTCAGTTCTCTTCTCAATATACAAAACATTATTTTTCCCCAGAGCAAACAACAGCAGTGTGAATGGGGGAGCAGATGAGAAATGTTAACATGTCACAATTTGTCTCATTGCTTTTGCACTGTGGGGTGTAACTTGGCAAACTACTTGTGGAAATGGAGAAGGAGGAAAGAGAGAAAATTCTCTGAAGTCTTGAAATTTTTCTCCTCACTGCATTCTGTTTCTCCTGAGATGTTTCTAATTAGAGATGCTCTGTGAATTTCTGTACCGATTTACCTCAATCAACGTCCAGATCCAAATTGCAGCTTTAGATTTTGCACTTTTCAAAATTTGGGGATACTCTTCTTGGTTTTGCAAGAGAAAATTTCTTCTGGACTATCTACAGGCTCTTCTTCAGCAAGAAGGTTTCTTCACGGACTTCCTATCTAAGTGGAAATTTGCTTTCCAGGACATGATTTGTTTTGAGTCTTCTGTTTCAATCCTGTCCATCAGTTTCCTTCAGGAATGCTGGAAGGGAACATATATTTTTTTAAGTTGCTTCCCTTTAACATTCAACAGTTCAGAAATTGTTAAATATTTTTTTAAGTCAAAGAATGTGCTAGATGGGGCATAGTTTGCTCAAGGTGGGGCCAGAAAGGATTATATTCATCGATTACTGAATATCAAGAATGCAAATACTGAATTATCAAGATTCCAAATACTGAATTCCAGTATTTGGAATCCAGTAGGGCATTAAAATTATTGTGCATAAGAAATGGCCCAAATAATTATCTGCAACACTGGACATGATTTGCAGCAATGGATTACAGTAAGGCTATGTATTGTTTATCTATTTCTGAATTAATCATTTTTTCTAGCAAA
Organism: Acrochordus granulatus; assembly: GCA_032468055.1. NCBI lineage: Eukaryota > Metazoa > Chordata > Lepidosauria > Squamata > Acrochordidae > Acrochordus > Acrochordus granulatus. The sequence continues at coordinate 271,829 of JANHZU010010366.1, read as the reverse complement.
TACTTGAGGAAGATGACTTTCAAACAATGAAATGATGATGGTGACAATGATTAGACTTGCTTCAATTTATATAATTTTCCAGGCTTTCCCCCCTTCCTAAAAAATAAAAACAATCACATTGATATCAGAATTATCTAGCAGTGCATTTTCCATATTAATTATTTTGATAAAGTATTTTTTTTAAATATTATTCCCGGTAAATGCTAGTGAGGCCCTAGCTTTGCCTGTAGAGGAGTGTTTCTCAACCTTGGCAGTTTTAAGATGTGTGGACTTCAGTTCCCAGAATTCCCCTAGCTGCCTAGGTAGGTTTTCTTCCTACACCAAGTCTATCTTTAAAAAGAAAAAAAAAAGATTGGACATCCTTGTCTTTCCACCTTATAATTTCAAGTGAAATTGTGAAAACTTTTTAAATCTCTTCCTATACATACTCATGCAAAAGCTAAAGGAAGTCTGGTAAGATAATCAGATATGAAATATCAATAATTGGAATAAGTGGCACTATGGAACTGGTACATTCATGCTCTGGCATTGTTGACTGGGAATTCTGGAAAGTCAGAGGGCTCCAAATTAGGGAAGATTGCTGTAGACTCCCCTCTTTGTCTCTCTTTTCACTTCTTGCTTTTGTTCATGAAAATAGGGGCTTAGAAAAACTAATGTTTTGGTCTGTGACCTCACCTTTCCACATGGGTGATTCATCAAATAACTGCATGTGCTCTATGTAGCATACATGCTGATTTTATTGCAAAGTGCCATATGGAGTGCGAAATTAAAACTTGGAAAGATCTGAGGCTGTAAACACTGCAGGAAAAATATACTGCACTATATAAATGTAGCCAAAGAATTATCACCACCATCATCACCAAAAAGAAAAAAAGTGAGTATTATCAGAAGATATTCTGTCTTCTCCTTAAATTCAATATAATACAATTCAAAGCATTGCCCAATCAGATAAAACAAAGACTGAATTCTAACAAATAGACTTAACAAATCTTTCTTAGTAACAGAAGAAAGCACAATTCAGATAGAAAGCTGTAGAACATAAATATATGAAACTGTATGTTTCTTATATCCTGTTTGATGGTTGCTTTCAAGTAATAATGCAAACTGTAGAACTCACTATGGCTTATATATTGAAGGAGAACTGAAACATAATGATCAAGAAGAGATACTATCACAATTTTTATCTTTTGAAGTACCTATAATTAAGCTGAGGGATGGAACTGTGTCATGACAATTGCCTTGAAAACCTCTGCTTTAACTTTTTTGTTTATTTTAAATCAAG
>JANHZU010010366.1:249294-259795 GCA_032468055.1 Acrochordus granulatus | reverse complement strand
CTATCAAAAAAAAGAGAAATAGGTTACTTTGTTCCGGAAGAACTTTGACAAATTTCAGAGTTTGGCACAGAATTAACCACTGCAATCTGTCTTTTTAAGAATGCATTTTGTGATCTCTTTTCTCTTGCTTGGTCTGGGTGTGCTTGCAGATTTATTTAAAATGAACTCTTCCTGATATTTTGAGATCACTGGAATTTTTAAAAGAATTCTGGTATTGCTTTTTCTTCTTCAACTTTCCAGCTCTCAGAAAATTCCTTGATTGCCCATATTTCCTTGTGTGTGGGAAAAATCTATTGAATTTTCCTCCAGTTCTTCTCTTGAGATTCAATTGAAAAGTTGTGATGCAAAAAGAATCCTCAGTCATCCAGGTGATAAAACAAATCTGGAGGCTTGTAAATCTTGTCAACTGGACTTTAATTTCTGATGGTAAGGTTAAACTTTCAAACTCATCACAAAGTCTTTATCAAAACCAATTAAAAATTTAAAATAGGGGAAAGAAGGAAGTCCATAGATGTAAAATAGATTTAACACTTTAATAAAAATTTGAAAGCTACAAAGAGAAGGAGGATTTTACAGTGAAAGGTTGGTCCTTTGTGTTCACCCACTCACAAGTGGAAGAACATCATACTTCACCTGTGAGATTTCCATCCAAATTCGCTTCTTGGAAGTTTCAGTCACAACATTTATTTATAAAATTTATCAAACCAGATGAGAACTGGCAGAATAAAAAATATAGGATATAATTTCTGCATAATGCTAATATTTATATTATTTGAGAATCTTTGTCTATCTGGTATGTTCTATTTTTCCTGACTACTAGTTCCATAATGTCAAGAAGTATTCTTCACATCATGTGTTACCTGAAGAGATTTCTGTGTGAATTTTCATATTGGTCTTCCCAAACCCTCAAACACAGGTATCTGACCTTTAATGGAAGCATTCTATGTAGAACATGCAGGATTTGACCTTGTATAGAAGCCAGTGAACAGAATCTTTCTTTCCAATAGACAGAACAGAAAGAGCAATTTGGGCAGGATCTACACATGGAGGGAGTACCATCCAAAGTATGCTTCCATGTTTGACAAGATCAGCTGGATCGAGGGGTGTTTGCAAAGGGGGAGTAATAAAAAGTTGAGTGGGCAGCCACAAACTGCATAATTGAACCCTTACCCCTTTTAACATTTTTGACCATCCTTATGGATAATGGTTGTTTATTCCCTTATAATATAAAATTATAATCCCCAAATAAATCAATTAAAAATATACAGGGCCATTGACAAAGAGATGGTCTTGAGGAAAAAAAGATGGAGTGAGAAGGAAGAGAGGCTGAAATGAATGTTCTTCCTCAACAGTCTTGCAACACAGATGCAGTTCCAGTTTCAAAGATCTCTGCAGGACAGATAGCCGTGTTGTATATGCAGACAGATCTAAAAATATGATGTCACAGATGTGACACTGAGGGCAGTGTCTCTCATAAACTAGGTTTCTTTATATAGCAGGAATAGGATTTTCTTTCCTAAGCCATTTGTTTCTTTTATAAGAGTCCAGCCTTGTTCAGGGTAGACTCGGCCTAAATCACAAAAGCTGCTACATTACTTTCCACTAGCCTTTTTTTGCAAAATCAAGAAGATCTTTAAAAAGAAGAAAGAAAATGCCACTGAAGATTCTTCATAGTTTCATAGGAAATTCTTCATAGTTTATCAGGAATTCCCCTGCTTTCCCCTTCTGATCATCATCCGTACAGAAATAAGTTCCTGTGTTTTCCCTTCTATCTGAGCTGCTCTTTCAGTTCATGGAATACTGCAGCTTTAATCTCTCTTAGAATCAATGCATTTCTGAGAGGATTTTATGCAGTACAAGAGAGGCAGAAACTGCTAATAAATACTGAAAATTACTATTTTTCTCCATTGCCAATCTGGTTGATAATTTGAATCAAATTAAATGGATCTGACAATTCAAATCTAAACCCATGAATCCAATCATCTTGGATGAATGTTGAAATAAATCAACATTTGTTGAATGTTGAAATAAATCTATCAATGGGATCAGATCTTGGGATATTTGCATAGTCTTAGTTTGCAGCCTCCTAAGTTCCACACTTCAAAAAACATCAAAAGAAAACTCCTCTGAATGGGCCAGAAATTTGGTGGACAATTATTGCTTTGGGATACGAGCTCACCTCCAGAACCCCACTTCTCAAATAAGCAGAATTGGCCAGGAAAATCACCCACGTGATATCTAGATGAAGTTTCTGAAGTCAATACTCATCAATCAACAGGAAATAGGAGCCAAATATTTTATAATTGCATGAGATGAGGGGAGCATAATTGGAGTGGGGGACAAGATTACAAAGTATCTGAAAAATCACATGAAGCTAGTAGTGAGGTAACTTTTCTAGGTATATTTGCTTTACCTAACTTAAGTTCAGACTATGATCAGAATGTATTTACAAGTGCATTTCTTCCAAGACAGAATTCTGAATTCAATATTACTCAATATAGGTAATATATTTTGACAGCCTTCCCTCCAAATACCAAATGTTTTTATAGCTTTTCAGTAATGCAATATATGCCTTTTTAGGGTAATTTATAGCTAATCATACTTTTTTGTATATGTCTTTTTTCCCATTAAAAACTGCAATGGAAAATTACATCTGAAAGAATAACTGTGCTTCAGTTCACAAGTTGGCTTTGTGTACCATTAAGTGAACTAAATGACTTTCTTTCCCATGTCTCCTGATTTCCTCATTTCTAGGAAGGTGACTCAATAATAGACAGAACTTGGAACACATTCCTGGTGAATTCATATCTCTGTTCTGCAATGAATCACATCTCTTAGCTTGTCATTACTCCAAATCAGGAATCAAATCTTCAGCAGTTTTGCCCTAAGGTTGAAATATTTGGAGATGTTTCATCATATGCATTTTGATTTTCGTGGTACCTTGAGACTTTCCCACCTTCCCCCAAAGGTATTGCCAACTGTAACATTACACAACAAGTCATGAGAAAAAAAGAAGAAAATTGAGGTTTCATAACCAATATAACTTACCTTTTTCCCAGAGATCAAAGAACACATGGTTCTCTCTATTGAATGGAAACCATTCATTTATTTCACCAGACATTTGGAACCCAGATATATATGTTTAGATGACTTGGTTTCCATGTTAATAATTGATCTAAGTGGAAATCTCTGGGTATACCTTGATGAACAATGTCTTTATATCTGGAGCCTTGTGGAATGATAAGTCAGGACTAAAGGGGTGCAGTGGCCTAGAAGTTAAGATGCTGGGCTTGTCAGCCAGAAGGTCAGCAGCCTGAATTCAAGACTAGGCACCGCATAACAGGGTAGCTCCCATTATTTGTCCCCGCTCCTGCCAACGTAGCATGCAAAATGCAAGTAGATACATAGGTACCACTTTCAGTGGGAAAGGTAACAGCATTTCATGCACTTTGGAATACAGTCATGCCAGCCATATGACCACAGAAGCATTGTTGGACAATGCTGGCTCTTCGGCTGTGGAATGGAGATGAGCACCATTCCCTAGAGTCAGTCACAACTGGCAGGAGAAACCTTTACTTTTTTAAATGGGAACTTGGGGCAAAGATGTAAGAATGTCATTCAAGTTATATGCTGCACAAAATCCAGCTTTAGGTCATAACAATGCAATATATGAACACAGAGAGATCATGTTACATCCTTCTCCTTCTTGTTCTCCTCCTCCTCCTCCTCCTGCTCCACTTTTCCCGATAGGAAAAAAATCATCTTTTTAAAAATAAATGTTAGAGAAATTAAATCACAAAATTTTCAACTGTGTTGTAGACTTTCAACACTGAAATAAGATAACTCCCTATCTCACCCTTTTCCTTATGGGGCTCTGCATCTTTAGAAGTTATATGGAAGAAAAAGCATATTCTTTTGACAGGAAAAAAATGTCAGTATTCTTTACTTGGTACCTTGAATGCTCAGCAAAGTTCTGAAACAAACAAACTTCTTTGTTGAAAAGACCCAGCGCCCTGTGCATGGTATCTTTCCCCCCCTGTCTTCTTCCAATGATCATGGAATTTTGCAGCATGTATTTTCTCTTTTATCTCCTTGATGCTCAAACACCTCATTCTGGGTGCATTTTGTTGCATGACCAGCAAAAGTAAAGTCAAAATGGCACATTTTGCTGATTTAAGCTCCAGAATCACATGTAGGTTGTTTTAACCAGGACTGTCCAATTTTATTTGAACTAAGGAATGCAACTGGGTTTAGAACTTGGACTGCAAGCCAAAAGTAGATGGTTGGGTAGAAACTGGTTGGGACATAATAAGGCTAAAGCTGATTTCATTTCATTTCAACTCCATTTGGCTGGAGCCAGAAGATGTGTCTTTTCTGCTGTGGCTCCTATTTTCTAGAACTTTGTTTCTCCTGAGATGAGCTTGCCCTCATCCCCTTCTAGGAAATCCTGAACATGTGGTTTTTCTAGCAATCTTGGGAATCCTGTGGGGACCAAGAGAGGTGGCTGTATGATGTTAGGTGTTTGTTATTCTTCTATGATCTAGGCTTATTATTTTTCAGTGTTTGAAGATTGGTTATTTTGTTTTAATTTATGTTGTGCTTGTGAAAAGAGCACTTCTATAAATTTGCTAAATAAATAAATTAAATTTAAATTTCATAATTTTAATAATTATAGTGAAAGACACAATCTGGTAATAACTTTTGGAGAGGCTGCCATAAGTCTGTGGGCTAAGGCTGTTTGCCTCTGCTCTTCCCATTAATTTTGGAATCAATCTCTCTGAATGAAGCTCACTCATTCCAGACATACCCTGGATTGCTGGGTGAATTTTTCCTGCTGTTCTGCTCCATCCTCAGCTGTCTTCAGTTTCTTCCTTTCTGCTGAAGGCTTCCTAGAACAACAACAACAACAAAAAAGCTTCTTTTGTAGCTATAAATACAGCTGTCATCTGGATTTTGCCCAAGGGGTTGTGCATCATGGTTTGCTAAATTTTAATCAGGCTAAAGTTTGCATTTGTGTGGAGTTCACGTGTTCTCCAAAGCTCTTAATCCTCCATTTGCCATAGCAGGCAAAATGCCCAGTCCACTTGGGGCTTTGCGAGCAAACAGTTCTGATTCCATTGACTCCTCGCCACCACATTCTTAATGCATTTATAGATCTGATAAGAGCTTCGCTTGAGATCTCATCTCTGAGGAGCAGAGACAAGACTTTCTGTTGCTGGTAGTAGAAACTGCTCTCTTTTTCCACTTATACAACATACGCGTCCTGACAATTTGTCAAATGTAAATTATCCATCTCTCTCTTTCTCTTTGTTGTTGTACATATACTAAGAAACCCATGGTGTAATATACTGACATGTGGGCAAGATTTCTTAGTGCAATGGACAGCATTGTGAAATTTCTTTAAGTTCCTGAAAAAGTGACCAGGAATTGCTCCTAACTTTGAATGAAAAAGCCAAATAATTTTAAAACATATAACATTGATTTCATACATTGTAGCTAATATTGGTAGAATATCTCCCATTTTCTTGTCTTTTTCCAATACTCTAAAGTATCTATTAATACTTTATTAATTAACTTTATTAATTCAATGTATATGTTGCCCAGCTCATTGTTAATTGACTCTGAATAATAGAATGCCAAGAATTTGGATGGAGAAATTGGGAGATCTTAGGTTCCCAGGATACCTGATGTATATTATACTTTTCACTATGTAAAGTTTAGATTCCTCCAATTTAATTATTAGATGAATGCTTGATTTGTAGTCAAGTAACCTCTGTATTATTGGGCATAAAGCTTCTATACAACGCTTACTTACTAGGGAATACATCCATTGAAATAAACAAAATGTACTTCTGGGCAATTTTTTTTTAGACTCAGGGCACAATTATTTCCCACTGCCCCCTTTCTGGTTATATTCTTTTAAAAGGCTATTTTTCTTTTAAAACCAGTAGATGTAATGGAAAATCAAACTGGCCTCCTGAACTATTGGTTAGAATTCTTTTGCTATTATGCAGGGAGAAATTAAGGCTTAATGGTGGTGAATGGCACTGGAATATTTGTGGGTCCTGGCTAAGTTAAGAGTAACACCACAAGGATTAGCTTCTTAACAGTTATGACTGATGGCCTTGAAAATAGATATGTGACAGAGATCCACCATGATACAAAATAATGTAATTATGTTACCAAAACCAGTCTTCTTTGGCCCACAAAAAGGGAACATTGATCAAAAAGACATGGATGAGTGAGCTGACATTATGCAAAAGGTCAATTTTTATTACAAATCTAACCTCAGTTGGTTTTGCATTGGAGAAAATGACTTATTTGGGTCATGGGGACTTACACTTTTCTGGTAAGTGCTAGCAACAAATACGTTTTTTATGGTCAGTTGGGATAGAATGCTGTCTTTGGATGCTGTCTTTTTCTGTGGGAGATTTCTGGAACATCTCTTCTTAAATACTTGCATGTATGCCCAGGTTTCTGCTTCCCTGTACAATCCTCATAGCAGGATGCACAACTCATCTAGTTTTGGAATAAGTTGATTCAAAAGTCAATATGCTTATTTTAATGCTTCTCTAATTATCCCTTTCAGTCATATCAATAGTTACAATTTCCAATCATTGATGGGTTGATTGAATTTATATCCTGCATTACCTCTCAATACTTTAAGCAGTCTTATTTTACTGTATTCCCACAACACCCATCCTATGAGATGAGAGCAGAAGAAAGACATGAAAGAAATTGTCCTAAAGTCAAGCCATGGGTCTTATCTATTGCACTATGTTGCATCTCTGGAAAATACTTTGTAACTTCCAATTATGCATTTGTAATGTCCTGAATCAGAGATCTCCCATAAATTTGCTATTTGATTCAGCAATAAACAACTTCATCCATTTCTACATCCTTTAACACATGCATATACACAAACACACTCAGACTAACAATCATCACAATGCTAAATGTTGTGTAGCCAAAACTACATATTCCCAGGGAAGAAGGAGATAGGAGGCCAAAGAATATACAAGTGGAGGAAGAAATCTAGAAATAATGTAAGGAACACGAAGGGGCCTGTGGCTTTTCTTTTTTACATTTATTCTCTTTTCTACTTTTTAAAACTTTTTTAAAATTTTATTTTTCCCCTACTTTTTAAAACTTTTAGCTTTTACTTTACATAAAAAAATTAAACCCCATGTAATTACTGCAATGTGTAAACTAGTCAAAAAGTGAGAAACAGGGAAAAGGGGGATGGAACTGAATATTTTGGAAGGGCCTGGCTCTATGCTGGAACATTTTGTTGCAGGTCCTACTCATAGTCTAATAAGCTTGCTGGAACTGAAGTAACTTTTTCCTAATTATAATTGCTTGATTTAAATCTAATGAGTCATTCAGCTTGAAATGATTGGGAATTCCTCATGCTGTTTCACAATCTGTCTAAGCATTCATTGAGAAATTGAAAAATGATATCAGGAGAACATGATTTAAGGTGCCAATGCAGTTCTCGTAAGAAGCAAACAATAGGGGCCTTCTGCATGAACGGGAAAAGGTTTATTCCAGGTCCATTTTAGTGCTCAACATCTCAATAAATAACTTAGATGATAAGGTGGAAATATAAACTCATTCCACTTAGAAATATCCTGTGCAGGGGTTAGGATGATGTCAGTACTAGAGAACTGGGTTCAGATATAAAAATAGCAGAATGCACTGCACTGTGTGGTACAAAATCATATCACAGGTAAAACATAGGTCATAAACTAAATAGCAATATCATGCTGTGATCAAGAGAATGTGCCATTAGGAAATGAACTGAAAGATTCAGTTTTGGGCTAAAAGATTCAGAATTTAGATTGAACTAGGGCTTTTCTAACCTGCCTTCTATTTGCATGCATCATCATATACCAGTTACCCATAGTTTTACCTAAATGACCTCTTAAGGTTTTCTGAAGAATCCCATTTGAAAAGTCAAGTCCTTATATAATTGTTTAAATATCTCCACCCCATCCATAATTTATAAAAGGAAATGGAGTCTACAAAATTTTTCAAGAGTTTAGAAAATGTCATAGAGACACAAATCTACTAAGAATTGCTGGAAACTTTGTAAATCCTGGGAAAAACTGATGTTTTAGAGATGCAGTTTGGGCTGTACTCAAACAGCAATCATAGTCCAGGTTTCAAGTGAAGATGCTATAGTCTGATGACAGCCAATCTGATTTCAACAAATTTGTAAAGTAATGAATAGGACCCAAAGCAAAAACTTAATTTGCTTTAAACATCAGTGTAATTAAAATGAAATGGATACAATACAACTATTATAATTGCTCCCATATATGTAACATTTTAAATCTTTTATTACTTTAACAAAGACAACTTCTGGAGGTCTGAAGCCCAGACTCACAACTCTGTGGATTACTTGCATGAGACTTACAAGCTATAAATTATAAATTTAAGCCTAAGTGGGATGTAGTAGAAGTGTACAAATTAGGCCCAATTAGATTTGCAAATTTTAAATAATTGAGGAAACTGATCCAATTCGATTTGAACACTCAGATTCCTCCAAATCAATCCAACTTTTCAATCATTTCCATCAATTCAGAAAATTGATCCAATTCAATCTGAATATATGAGTCAATAAGGGCAGATCCCTAGATGACAGCCAATCTGATTTCAACTAATTTAGGCAATTGAAATGCTTACATGTTGGCAAAAAAATATCCAAATTTGTCTGAATCAATTCAAACATATTTGATTCAAGTTGACAAATCAATCAATCTGGTTTATTGGATTGATTCAATGTTTCAGATGAGTCTCAATCAGTCCTTGAGCCATAGAGAAAGGTGGGATATGAATAAAAAAACTGACCAACAAATGGAAAACTCAGATATAAGTAATTGAAGTTGAAGATGTAAAACCACTTTATCTGAATGGTTAACTTGATTTTTCTGGGGAAGAGTTCCTGTTTTTAAAACACTTTCTTTCCTTAATAACCAACTGTTGTGATGGAGACATTGTCACCCTTGTCATTCCAGATCCTGCAAGTAAGGGTAATGTAATCTTTTGATGCTTAGGTATTATAATGGAATGTTGGCATCTGAAATTTCTTAGGAAAGAAATTTCCTATTTCTCGGAAAGTGGGACCACCAAAAAAGTACATCTGACCATTTTGTCATTTGTTTCTGATATTACTCCCATTTTGCTATCAGATTGGGAAGCCTGTTGAAAAACAAAATTATCTAGCAATTCAACCATTTTTTGGCAGGGGTCAAGAATTCCAGAACATGCACTTTAATACTGAGGATCTTCAGTACTTGCAAGCCAATTGCCAAGCCATTGCCATTGCCGTTGCCAAGCACCACACATTCCTATAAAAGCAGCAAACTTTTGCTTTGTATTTTTTTAGAGGGCCTCACAAAATTCTGGAAAGTATATTTCAGTTCTTTAGACCAGAGAGAACAAAAATAGTATATTTGTAAAAAAGAAAACATATGGATGAAATAAATTTCGCTTCCAAACTTTGTGCTTAGGACCCTTACCTTCCTCTCCTTTTGTTCCTCTTGTAATCCTAGATTCAATCTTTAAAGAATTTAGTTCATGAAAACATTTGGGAACATCCCAAAAAGTTCCACCTAATCACTGTTGGAACTAGGCAGCAATAGAATGACAAAAGTTCCAAAGGCCTGTACTTCAGCATCTCGTCCACTGTGATTGTCAAAGTCATATAACTAACAAGCTTATATATCTCCTGACAGATGGCGGTGTTTTATAACTAGATGTGGTGATATATTCTTCATAGCAGCAAAACAGACAAAACAAAAAAGAGAATAAAATAGCAGTGATAATAGATTATAAACCAGTTTATACCTTCTAGATATTTTGGGCTTCAACTTCCATCTGCCTTGCCAACATGGACATTGGCAAGGTGTAAGAGTAGTGCTGAAAAATATCTAGAAGTGACTTACTGTCTATCCTTGGGTTCTATCATGGCAGGAAAATCTCAGCTTGTCTTTGAGGATAACTTTGGAGTTGGGATGACACATTTACAGAACATTGGCTTGGTCTGTTGCCAGAATTGTTCAAACTTATAATGAATATACTACTGAAGGAATTCTATGGCCCTGTTTTAGATTTTGTTTTGACAAGTTGCTTTTAAAAAATACTAATGAGCCAAAGGATTCCTGATGCCAGTTCAGTGAACAAAGATATATCCCAAACCATTCACCATGTTTTTTTCTATTATTTATGAAATTTGTACTTTCCTTGCATTTCAGAACAAAGAAGAAAAAGAAATAATATATGAACTGGAGCTGGTTTTGTAAGAAGAACAAAAGTACAGACAATTTAATAAAAGTTGCTTCCCAATTGATTGTTTGCTAACCCTCTGAAGGGAATATCAATATAAGTATTTGGGCTTTGCTTCTTCAGTCCTAAAATGGACCTCTCTCTCTCTCCTTCCTTCCTTCCTTCCTTCCTTCCTTCCTTCCTTCCTTCCTTCCTTCCTTCCTTCCTTCCT
>JANHZU010010366.1:174395-184785 GCA_032468055.1 Acrochordus granulatus | reverse complement strand
TCTTTTTTAAATGCAGATAATGTTAATTGTAATATCCACTAGCCATCTTTTGGAAACAGCTCTTGTTCATAGAGATGCATCTGGAGACCAAGACATGAGACCAAGGCATGAAACCATTCTGGATCAAGTCTATATAAGAACCTAGTCTGGTAATGGAGGCAGAAAATTACTTTGCTTCTGTATTATAAATCAACAGTGCCTTGCATAAATGCACTTACCACATCAAACACCCAACGTTAAAAGAAAAAGGAAGGCTAACACAGGCTTTAACATGTTCTCTTTAGTAGGGACATGCAAATCAGCCTTACAAGGTTCCTCTTTTTTATTTTTTGCCACTTAAAAGTGAGAAAAAGCTAGAAGAACCTCAGTCACTCTGAATCCTATTGCATCTGTGCTTTCTGTCAGAAAATGTTCTTCTGCTTCCAATGCTCTTTTATTAACCCCCCCCTGCTCCTGTAATATTTATTTATGCATTGAACTTATTCATCACCCAACTCCTGGGCAGCTCATAATAAAAATACCCATAAAATAACAGATAAAAAACAAATTAAAGAAGAATGCAAAAAACAAATTAAAAGAAAAACAATATATGTTTTTTTTAAAAAGAAAAACATTATCCTTAATATTGATCCTTCTCTTTCTCAGATGTTAGTTTCTGCTACCATCGGTTTTAGATGCTTCTTTTGCAAAAGTGCATGTTGTGGCTGCGTGGAAGAGTTTGAGTGGGGAAAACACTTTCATGGCTGTGCTTTCGTGCAGTCAAAAACTCCATTTTGATGGCTGGTAACATTTGGATCCCATGGAAACTTTGTCCAAACTTCTGGACTCCCTTCCCATCATGAATCAGAACAGCTGGCTGCTAAACAGTAATACACACACAAGTTAACATCCATAAATCAGTATTTGTTGACCAGTTTCCAAGGAAGTGTCTCTGAGTTTGTGTTAGAAAAGGTTTCACAAGGAAAGACGGAATGGAGAAAGACTCCACCTTCCTGGAGTAAGCATTTCATGCTGGTGGTTAAAATACATACTTTTTGGATTCTAATGTCTAACTTTCCAAGGAGTACCCAGCTGAAAACCTCAGGGAATTTTATACAGTGCACGTTGTCAGTATTTTAATCATCCCCAGCTGTCAAAATGCTTGTAACCCGCCACTTCTATTTAAAATGTGTCTTCTAGGCATAAAATAATTAAAGGTACAGGACCATAAGGTGGGTTTAGAGTCACTGCAATGTGACAAAAGCCTACATATGAAAGGCATTATTCCTGGAAGTTTTAAATATAAATTTTGTTTTGTCAGAAGGCTGCAGGGCACACATTTTCTATACTGTCAGGCTTGATAGTAACAATATTTATATTTCAAATAAAAAGATTAAATTGCAATCTGATGTGTTTCTGGTTTTTCATATGGATTGAACTAGGGTATTGTAGTGTTTCACATCTGGGTATCACCCAAGCTTCCTTATTTTCGCCCCGTTTTCTTCTCTCTCCCTATCTGCTGATACCATTTCTGCTTTTTCTTATTGTATTAAGTCTTGCACTGTCAGTCCCTGAATTGAAATAATGAGGCTAAGCAATATAATGGTGTGGTTGTGGGTGAGAGAGTTATATGTTTTAGTTTGTTTCATTCACTTGTGTCCTGCTGGAAAATTCTCACTTCCTAAATCATGGCAAGCAAGCATCTCAGAACAGTGTTTAATTCCTTATAATAGGTTTTCATTCTCTCCTTTACGAGTTGGAAAATTTATAGGAGATTTCCCCTGGAAGACTTCACCTGTAAAGACTTGCATATCAAAAGTATTATTTGATACAATCTCCACAAAGGCAAGATTTTGGCTGCAAAATCTGGTGGGCACTTTCAGTGCATTGTATTGTATGGACAGATCAGGATTTTGATCTAGATTTATATGGATTATTTATAAATAATATAATTATATAGGTATGAAATGGCGAGAATTAATCACAGCAGTCCTGGTTCTTCAAGCTGGATTCATATTTTGCACTAAACTATGATGTGTTTCCATCATAATTTATTGAAGATGCTATGGAGAACTCTTTAGTGCATAATGCTATGCCATAAACCATGGCTCTTAAATCACAATGGCTGAATTTGCACATTAGGATAAATTAGAACCAAACTGGAGAGATTACAGTTTAATGCAACGTCTTAACTCCACTTCAGTGTCATTGTGGGGCTGTCAGGTTTGTGAGTAACAGCCTTTTTGAAGAATCAAGAGAAAAGACAGCATCATGCCTTGACGGAATGCCTGCATTGTCTGCAGAAAATCTAAAATATCATCTCAGGTGGTACATATACATTTGTACGCCATGTTCTCTAAGAAGCTATCTTCAGAAGGATTTTAAAAATGAACAAATACAAAGGATGTAATGTAACTGAAGACACAACCAAACCTACAGCTCTGGAAAAAAAATCATCATCCAATTTCAAATCTGCCAGAAACAATGTGCTTAGTGCAAGATTATCAACAGATTTCACTAAACTCTATTGAGACAAAGAAAACAATTTACATCTTTGGGAATAATCTTAAACCATCTTGACTGTTCTCTTAGAAGTGTACAACTGTTGGTGAATACTATTATGGAAGGATGAAACGGAAAGTAAATTATGATCATACAGAGTAGGAAATAGCTTTATGCCCAGATTGACTTTGCTAACATTTTTTTTCTTCAGTCTTTGCATCTTGACATTATAGTGCAGTATCATTTATTCTTGAAGACAGCATTTTATCTGAACATAACACTTGGGTTTTGTTCAGTTTGTTGAGTTGGGTAAACCTAGCTCATCAAGTCTTCCTTCTCCTTCCTCCTTGTGCATGGCCACAAGGAAGAGATCAAAATAATTTGTTTTTATTTTCAGTTCCCTGAACAAATGAAATCTGACATTGTCCTGATTTGTACAGTGTACTTAAGCTTAATTCACAAAACTAAAATGGATTAAATAAGCCTCAAGTGGGTAGGTTCCAAGAACATGTCATAAATAAAGAGGCTACATTACAGCTGAGTTGGCTGCATGGATCTATTTTTGAACTGGTTTCAACTTATTCTTAGAAGGTTGTATGAATCCTGTTGTTCGTAGTGAGTCAGACAGTGTTTAATTCAAACTTGCATTTGTATGAACAAACCTAGATTTGTTCATACAAACTGTGATTTTTGAAGCTTGAGCAAAAGAAAAAAGCTTGTTTATTTGAAAATTATAATGAAAGCTTCTGATCTCCTTACAATTGAATTGGAAGAAAATAAATGCGTGTTCCTAAATGTATGTCTTAACATCTCTGTAGAGCAAAACCATCACCCATTCTAGCTTTTATATCAGAGGTCCCCCACTTTAGGGGACTGAAAACTTCTCATTTGGCCTTTGAGTACCAAGACAAAGTTCCATTTCTGAAGTGGGTGAGAAAGGGGAAGGAAACAGGCAGATCCAAGATAATGTAAATGGAATAAAAATAATTGAACTTAAATAATTTAAAGACTGTTATTATTTTGCCTACATGTAAGCATCCCACCTTTTTTTCCTGTTAAAAATTAGATTTGATGACAATTGGATGATGATGGTGAATCTCCAGAAACCACATCCAAGACTTTCAGCGGTCACAGGGATTTGTAATTATAGATTGTACAACACAGTTTTATGTTCCAAATCCAGCTTTGAATATCATTGACCAAAAAGAAGGAACGCCCGAGAAATCTATCACATATTTCTGGAGCCATCAAGTGTTGTAATCTGCCATATAAGACTTGATTACAACATATGCAGGCATGGAGGGGCAGATCTAGCTAGTCTGTGTTATTCTCCAGTAAAATATTCAGATTCAGATACTTTATTGGCCAATTGTGTAGTTAGACACATAAGAAATTTGACTCCGATACAGCAGCTCTCAGTATACTTGCAAGACAACAGTAAATAAAATAATAACATAAATAAATGAAATTAGGTATTCATCAGTAAAGTGTGCATACAAGTATGCAGCCAGTAGAAAAGGAATATTATAAAGTGTAGAATTAAAACCATGATCTATTGATAAGTATGTATCATAGACAGAACATCTGGGTTAATTGAGTCAGGTATTCAGTTCAGTGGTGGCACAGGGAAAAAAAAACTGGCCCTATATCTGGTTGTTTTGGTATACAATACCCTATAGCACTGTCCAGAGGGGAGAACTTCAAACAAGATACCTTCACCCTTTTGGAGAAACAGGATACCTTTTCCACCCGTTTTTTGACCCACTCAATATATAGTTCTTCCAAGGAGGATGTTTTTAACTTTGGCCACTTCTTTTATTGTCTGAGTGAGTTCCATACTTATGCACACTACTTCAAAGGAAGCACATCTTTTCCCACGCTCTGTGATTGACAATTGGATCACACGCAGATTGGAATATAATATATTTTTCTAATGATGCAATAAGTATTTGAATAATACCATTAAGGGTGACATTGCAGGGCAGGAGAATGAAGGATGCCCTCATCAGAACAGTAAATAGCTAAATTGAATTCAGATGGTTACATCAATTTAAATGCAAATTTTACACATCCACCACAAGGTTTTAAAATACCAACATTAGTGACTATTAGATGGCATGACCTGGCCTCCAGATAAACTTCTCATGGAGACAGTGGAACAGCATCTACTAATATTAGTGTAATATTTTAAATTTATACAAGGAAGAGTTCCCATGAATAAATATTTCTCCATTAAAAATAAAAACCAAACACCATGTGCACATAGAATATGAAACACGTCAGGAAGGGGACCAGTATAGAACTTTTCCCCTTATCTGGTTTATCAAAAAAAATGTCCTTGTTATTAATATTTGCATATAAATAATAGTTGATAATGACAATTCCAACTTTAGCTCTGGTCCCTGCCAGATTTACATGACTCTAGTAGTGAATCTACAAGTCCAGTTTTTACATCAGTCCTTCATTTGAATGCATCAATACACAACACACCAGAATTTGTATCTATTTAAGCCCACATTTAAGTACACACATTGTATGTATTTGCTCACAAAAGGTGTTTGTGTGTATAAGTTTTAAATGGTCTTAGAAGTAGGCATGTAGTGTTATTTTTGAGCTAAGAAGTCCCCAAGTTCAGAGAATCATAATATCTGAAGGATTTCCTCTAAAAGTGCATGCATTAGCCCAGGAATTACTTAGAGATCAGTTCATAAGAAAATAATAGTTTACTCCAAAGGAAAAATAATCAAGCCAGCGTTTGACACTCTGGTAACCTCCAAAAGAATGACACTTTATTATTTATCATTTTCTTCCACAAGAGTTTGCTCTTTATCATCCATTATAATTTTGAAATTTCATAACACTTTCACTTTAGCCAAACTGGATGCATCGCCCTCAACATTCTTTTTTAGACATTTAAGAGCACTCCGATGTCTCCCTGGTTATGTCCACATGGTGAAGGCTCAGAAGAAGCTCCAAGCCTTATGCTCTTAGGCTGTTCTCTTTATAACAGTGTTTCTCAAACTTGGCAACTGGAAGGTTGTGGACTTCAGTTAGGGGGATTTGTAATTTCAGTCTTTAAGATTCTGTTAAGGGGGCTGTATAAGAAAGTAGAATCAGCTAATCTGACTGGTCTCTCTGGTATAAGGCTGTCTTTCAAGTCTGAAAGTACAATGATCAGTCTTGCAAGTCTGAAAGTACAATTTTCCCACGGTCACTTTTACAGCCTGATAACTTAGGAAGGGTACCTCCTGAGATTCTTGCTCCACTCACTATGAAGCTCTGGGCTATGACTTCTCTTATTGGACTGCTCACTAGGCAGTACCTTTTGGCTTTTTCTCCCAAAGTTATTCCCATGTACCATCTCAGGGACAGTTCTTCAACTGTGAAGTTGTGGACTTCGTATTGGAGATTTTGATCACCCCTGCAAACGCTGCTGATTGCTCTTGGTTTCTGAGAATTATTAGCCAGCCTGCCTTTTGGCTAAACTTTTAGGGTACTGGTATCTGATCACACTTGGAGGTTGCAGAATTGATGCATTGTTTTCTATTTGTGTTATATTTCTGCTGCATTTGTCTAGACAGAGAAACTTTGGTCAATGTCTCTGCGGAGCTGTAAGGCTGCAAGGGACACCTGGCTTGTTAACCAAGTAGCACTTGCACAAAATTATATCTGCTCTGAAAGTTGGTTTGCAAACTTTGTTAATTATCAATAGGCCATCTAATCAGAGAAATGAGTAAAGAAGGCGACACATTTAGAACATTCTTTGCCATGTAAACAAACTGCTTTACTAATTGCTTGCAATTATTTATTTAAAAGGCTGATGCTCTCTCCCTCTCACCCCCCAATTTCTTGGATTTCACCTTAAAAAAGGACAACAGTCAAAGAGTAAATGTCATAATCAAACTTGACAGTCTTCTCAGCCAAGCAGTTTGGGGGAGTGGGAGACAATTTCAGAGGTATCTTTTACCAAATAGCATCTTCTTCAAAGTTCCATCAGAACGTTACATGGAGATGAACAGACTCAGTTTCTTTCCAATATATAGCTTCATTTTCCAGTTGATAATCCCTTCAACTGCTGCTTTGTCTCCTAGGAGCAGCCAGTAAAGCATTGCCAACAGATCCTTGAAAATTCAATATGAATGAAACATTTGGAAATTATTGATGAAAATCATTCTTCCTATCTTATGAATCAGTAGTAGTTAAGGCCCAAGGCTAGAAAGTAGGAGACTATGAGTTCTAGCCCTACATCATCCATAAAAGCCAGCTGGGTGACTTTGGACCAGTCCCTCTCAGCCCAGCTGACTTCACAGGGTTGTTATTGTGTGAAAGGAGGAGGACGGTGTATTAAATATATTCAGTGCCTTGAATTAATTGTAAAAATAATAAAAATGGGATATAAATAAAATATTTTTTTAAAAAAAGCAAAGTCCTAATGTGCAGATAGCTCGGTGCCCTGAGCCCCAAGTGGAGAATTAAATGCCTTTGAGAAGCTGCAACCATGAATGTATTCTTTTTTTCTGAATGTTTTGAAGTCTTTCATTTTGTATTGTAGTCAATTCTATACTTCGAAATGGCCCAGTGTGCTAAATGACAGCTTGGAAAATAACTTGTAGTATATAATGTCAGCAAATAACTTATGAGGTTTTCAGGTACAGAGATGAAAAGAATTAAGATGACTTTTCATAATACACTATTCACAGTTTGCTAAATTTGATAGCTTCATACTACAGAAATTAACCATAAATTAATTATGGTGGTTCAGTGTGCATAACACCCTGACCCCTAAATTACCCAGCCACAGTTTAACCTAATATTTTGCGTTATCTAAAATTCAGGAATATTCAGACTTCTGAAAAAAGCCCTCTTCCTTGAATATGTGAAATCATGAAAATGTGGAGAGGGTTGGTTTGGCATTCATCTCTCCTTCTACTGTCTTCAGCCTCAGTGCATTTAACATGTAATCACATATTTTGCAATGATTACCTGCTCTTACTAACATCTAGTACTGTGTGGTCAGATAGATATTAAAAATAAGGTGGGAGACGTCCCTTGCTACTTAAAACTTTATTTTGGAAGGAAAGAACAGCTACCTATCAAAAAAGTAAGATAAATTTTTTTACTCCAAATTTTGCATGATGATCAGTCTCCAACTTTACTTTGTCAACTACATTGCAATTTGGCCTGGCCTCTCAGCAAACACTTCAGTGGAATATGTTGTTCACTACAATATTATGGATAGAGTAGTCATGTATAGGTAGTTCTTGACTTACGACCATTCTTTTAGCAATTGTTTAAAGCTGTGACAGTGCTGAAAAAGATGGCTTATGACTGGTCCTCACACTTAGAATGGTCCACAGAGTCCCCAAAGTCATGTGACTGTGATTTGGACACTTGGCAACTGGCCTGTATTTTTGATGGTTGCCACATCCTGGGATCATGTGATCATCATTTTTGACCATCCCAGCTGGCTTCTAACAAGCAAAGTCAGTGGGGGAAGCTACATTCATTTAATGGTTGCATTGTTCACTTAACAACTACTGCAAACATATTTGTAAAATTCAACTCACTTAACAATCACATCACTTAATCATAGAAGTTCTGGTCCCAATTGTGATAGTAAGTTGAGGACTACCTGTATTTTTACTATGTTTTTGCTCAAAGAGAGGTGTGGTGGTGCAAGCGGTTAAGACCTCAGCTTGTTGGCTGGAAAGTCGGCAGCCCGAGTTCAAGACCCGGTGTTGCCATGCAGCAGGACGAGTTCTTGCTGTTCTGTCTCAGCTCCCGCCAACCTAGCAGTTCAAAAGCATGCAAATGTGAGTAGATAAATAGGTACCGCCTCTTCTGGTGGGAAAGGTAACAGTGTCCGTGCGCCCTCGGCATCTACTTATGCCGGCCACATGACCACAGAAGTGTCCTCGGACAAACCTTTTCCTAAGGTGCAGCTTAACAATGTGTAGCCAAATCCTATGCCCTTTACTCAGAAATTAAAATGGTTTTGTCTCTTCTGTAAATGACGAAATTCATTGCTCACATTACGATTAAGCTTTCTTTGCAACAGTGTTTGACAGTGACTGATATTCCAATACCTATCTTCTTATTTTTATAAAATAAACATTGCATTTTATAAAATTGCATAACCGTCATATAAAAAGACTTCATTTTAAAGTTTTTTAAAATTATGCTCTAAAAAAAGAAAGAGGGGGATGCATATTCCAAGCCTTGTAATAAGAGAGTGAAGTTAGTTTGAATGCAGAGCAAGGGGAAAACACCATTTATTTTCATCTTACTATGGATAAAAAAAATGAAATGAAGCACCATCCATTATACATTTTGACTTAACACTAATATATTCATGAGGAGTTTGAATATTCATAGGATGATATAACTCTGAAAATATGTGCTGAAAATGTAGATCATGCACCATACTTTATTATTTTAATTAACCAACATATTATTTCATATTATTTGTCTAAGGATGATGGATGGTCATGAGAAAGGACAGTTGTGTCTCTGATAGTGTAATGGTATGTAGGAATGATCTTGGGAGACAGGTGGAAATGCCACAGACTAGACAAGGGTCAGACAACCAGCAGCTGAGTCTGCAGAAGGAATGTGAATATGGCAAACATTTCAGAAGAGATCCTCCCTGGTTTCTTGGGCTGAAAAAAGCGAGGGGAGAGAAATGTACTTACAGATTTGCAAAGTCATCCAGACACCTTGAAGTACTAGCTCTAACTTTCATCTCTCCCCTCTCGCCTTTACAGCCCAAAAAACTAGGAGGGTCCCTTCCAAGATATTTGCCAAGACCACATTCCTTTTGTAGCCTAAGTTACCTCTTTTCCTACCATTCCCTTGGCTGTGTCCCTTCCTCCTATCTCTCAATGTCATTCCCACATATTATTACAAATTCAATCAGATCCGTCCACTATCACTATCTACTATCATTCAGGATGACAAATAAATAAGATTCAGGTTCAAGATTCAGTCTGTCCTGAGTAGTGACAGATATACAGGTCCTGAGTAGTGAAAGAGAAACTCTTCCATCTTCCCCTCCACCCTCCATTTCCCATTCAACTTTGTTTAGAGACATTTAAAGACATCAAGTATTGGCAATATTGCACTTATTTAGTTACAAGTGAATGGGTTGGATGTAGATGTCCTGTCTTTGTCATTGTGAAATTTTACCTCTAGCAGTCTGCAGCTGCCTTGTTTCCCATGTTTCCATTACTTCCCATGGGAAGTCATTAGAAAAAAACTCCTCCCATGAATAGTGATTGGTTGGAAAAATGTGATCTAGATCATAAAATGAGCTTCTTACTACATATATTACTCAAGATGAAATGCATAATTTTATATAAAGATGTCATGTGAAGTCAATTCCCAAGACTGTAACAGGGAATATTTGTCTAGGACAAGATTGAGCACATTCATGTCACAAGTGTGACACTTATGTCATTGCCTTTCCCAGTCCACAAAAATCCAGCAAATGCAGCCTTCGGGCAGTAAAATGTTACACTTACTGTGGTTGTTTAGTTTTACCTCTATATGGCAAAGAAGCAAATTAATGGATTTCAGTGAGGCATTTTGCTTTGGAGCATCAACCACCAATTCCATTAACTAGGAGGAACTTCAGTCTATGTGTTCAGCATACCCTGTGCATAAACAGAAGTCTCTTTCAGCTTTTGAAATCAATCTCAGAGGTGAAAAGGGAAGCAACAAAATCATGCCTTTTGATTCAGTTGCATCAATATGAATCCAGGTTTATAAAATAGGTGCATCTCCATTCTAGCAAGAAAAGATTTTTACATTATTGTGCCAGTGCTATCCCTTTATCCTAGCCATTGTCTCTCTCGTCACCAAACACTGCCTAAATCTGTAGATGTGGTCTCCAGACCCCTTATAACTATTA
>JANHZU010010366.1:103721-115123 GCA_032468055.1 Acrochordus granulatus | reverse complement strand
AGCATCGAAGAATTGATGCCTTTGAATTGTGGTGCTGGAGAAGACTCTTGAGGGTCCCTTGGATGGCAAGGAGATCACACCAGTCGATCCTACAGGAAATCAACCCTGCCTGCTCATTGGAAGGGTAAGTACTGAAGCTGAAGCTGAAATACTTTGGCCATCTAATGCAAAGAGAGGACTCATTGGAAAAGACCATAATGCTGGGAAAGACTGAAGGCAAAAGGAGAAGGGGACGGTAGAGGATGAGATAGAAAGCATCACCTGCACAGTGGACATGGAATTGAGTGGAATCCAGAAGCAATGGAAGACAGGAGGCCTCACATGCTGTGGTCCATGGTATTACAAAGAGTCAGACATGACTTAGCAACTGAACAACAACGACAACCCCAAATATCTAATAATGCACTGCCAATTTTCAGCTGCATGATTTTTACTTTTCTTTGTTATTTATGCTCACCATTTCCAGGTTTTTTTTAACATTTCTTATAGGATTATCAGAGGTGTTTATTTTTGGAACCACCTTCCCTCAGTGCTCAGATTAATATAAAATAGTAGAAAATTCCAGCCCTCTCTTTTAATTACACTGTTTCATCACAACAAACCTGTGTGTGTTGTCTCTGTGTGTGTGCAAGCGCACACATGCTTGCATGCTCATGTGTGTGTTAAAAAAGTGCTCCCATTCTCCCAACCACTGAAGTTTGCTTAACTTTGCAAAGAAGCCCATGACAATATCTCTAATCTCTTCAAAGCTGGATCTTTTGCTTTCCTTTTATCTGAAATAATAACAGTTCAATTTTAGTTAAGTTATAAAATCGCATTCTATGATTCAACTGTACAAACAATTCAAAAATTGAACTGACAACCTACCGTGACGGGCTCTCTTTCCTAGATATCTCGAAACAAAGGCTAGATAGACCTTTCTTAGGGATGCTTTAATTTAGATTCTCATATTGATCCAGGAACTGAATTCAACAGCTAAATGAGTTTACAAAATATTAGATACCTTTCATGAACATAAGCCAGTGATGACTATGAAGGAAGCCACCTGTGTTCTTTGACTACCAGATGCTAAGGAACATGATGGAAGGATTTAATTATCCTCATAATCTTCTTCCCGAATGCTCAAAACAGGACCTTGGTCTAGATCCAGCCAGTCTTTAATATCCAGCTTCAATATTTGCCAGAAATGCATCTCAAACTATGTTGTTTTTCAAAAATTGTTTTCCTGAAAATATTTCTGAGGGGTTTTCTTCCTCCTACCTCATTATACCATCATGTAAAAAAAAAAGTACATCCTCCCTCCCAATATTCCTCACCATTCTTATGTAGGGGAAATAGACCATTAGGGAATTTTCCTGAGCAAAGGAGGAAGAAAATGGAGTAGACCACCAACTCTTTAGAGGAAATGGACTTGCATTTTCTTCAATAGAGCTCTCTGTGCTATTTGGGATTTGAATAAAGCAGAATTCATGAGGATTTTGCACTAGCCCCTAGATTGCACTAGATTTCACTTGAATCTGTACACACAATCAAGAAAACAAAAGTATAATTTGCTCCAGATTTCCCTCCTAATTGTTTGGAAGTTCAAAAGTGATATAGGTTTAGCTGTGTATATTTTTCACTGTATATTGTCACATCTCCATCTGTGCAGATAAATGTTTAACTGGGCATATTAAATAGGCAGAAAGCATACCTAAGAAATTCATCCATCCAGAGAATTACTTTGGTCTTCAAAACACAGGTCTGAATTTACATATATTCCTGTTTAACCATGTTTCTAATGCAAAATTAGAATGCCTCCTACCAACAAAATAAATGCCATCTGGGAGGAATTGGGGAAATCTAGGTAGGTGAATCCCATTTAAGACTCTATCTTTTTCCTCTGAAAACAGAGTTTGGTGTATATGGGGTTTGCCTTATTTTATAGGCTATTTGAGGTAACCATGAGGTCTCTTCTATTTCGAAAATCTTGGCATGTTTTTAGAAAAACACAGTTCCATTTGCAGTAGTTTCATGTAATTCTTTAAAAAGCTCAGCACTGTTATAAATGTGCCATTAAAACAAAAACAAAAAGGGGCTTTGTAAAGTTTATAAAATTATCAATCCCCTTCTTTTGTGGATGGTGGAACTGATTTTTGCATTTGTAAAAAATAAGATATTAGCCAAATCAGAAATCTGTTTCTGAAAACTGACTGTGATATGGAGATACATCCTGACTGTGATATATCCTGATCAACTAATTCCTGATTGCCACGTACTTTTTTTTCCTCAAAGATTCCAAATATATAAAAGCCACATGACAGGAACTATAACATCTTCAATTTGATAGTGGGGAAAAAACATGCTTCCAGACTATTTTTCCCAAAGGGGAAAAGCTTTGAATGACACTGATGAATAGAGAGTATTCTATCATTTGCTGTACAATCTTCTCCAAAATTCTGTGATCTCCCTGGTGTTCCATGGCTCCACTGAATCCCAAAGGATATCCTAGCATACTTTTTGAGATCAGAAATCAGAAATAGTCAAGAAGGCTACAGATTGAAGGAGTAACAGGATGAAATAAACCTTAAGTTCAAAGTCTACCTGCAGCAATGGAGTGATATTCATAAAGATATCATAAATACATTTTAATGAATTCTATGGCACCTTGAAATTGGGGAAGAGATGCTTTCAAATTAAAAAATGCTTTTACATTAAAAGAAAACTGCAGAATAGGAAGTATTAATTCTGATGCCACTGAATTGGTTGGAAACATATTTGAACTTGGATCTCATGATGTCCACCCATTTTCCTGCTTCTAGGACTGGATTGGGGCCAGTGTTTTCTGTACTGAATGATACTGGCACAGAGTGAATCTCTTTTGTCTATACAATAATGGGATCATTCTCAGCTCTTCAAAGTTAAGCTGCTCCTATGACATCAGTAAACAACTACTGTTTATACCAAAGTATAGATTTCCTTTGTGCTTTACTTAACTCCTTGGTAAGCCATATTTATGTTATTATTGTTTATGTTTCCAGAAGTCAGTGGGAAGGTGGTATTGTTTCTGCTTATTTGGTTTTATGAGTCATGCCCATTGAGGTAGTTATTAAGTCCAAGATGTGGGGAAGAACACTGAAAAATGAGTAGCTCTGCAGAAGACAATATATACTGGGCTAAGGTTTGGGAATCTATCATTCATATGCTTATCCAAGATTTTTGTTGTTCTAAAATGAGCCCACCCAGGAAAGGGATTTTTTTTAATTTAGAGTTTGATTTTACCCTAGGATTTATTATGTTTATACATATAAATGGAATTGGATTTAATAATACCTTGAGATTAAGGTAGGATATAAAATTCTTAAGATAACATAAAGATCTGTTTTCCCTCATAGAGAAAATAATGATAGGAGAAAGTCATGGTTATGAAGAAATGGCTAGCATCCCATGATGGTGGTCAAAACTAATTCTGTATTGAAAAGGATTCTTGGTCAAGCTCCCCAAATCAACAATGTGACCTTGACTAGAACAAGTAGGTTGATGCCAGCTTTGATTATTTATTCACTTTTAAAGGTAGAATTATGGCTTTGATATTGCTTGAAAATACACTGTGTAAAATTCAGGGGTTGAAGCATGTAAGCTTTAGAACTGAACAAGGCTGGAGTACTAGCTAAACGTTTGTCTCTCAGAGCTATAATTTCTCTGCAGCCCAACCTGATTAAGCATTCATAAAAGAAACCCCAAAGCCTGTCCATCAGCTTTGTCTGCCATATTAAAGCTTCACAGTTTTCAAGACAATCCCCAAACCTTCAAAGTCAAATAAGCTTTCCAAAAGATGAAACCAAATTAGAATGTTTATGCCTTTAGAAGGGAAAAAGCAAGGCAGTATGTAAAGTGGTTTGAGACTCAGGTCTTCTGCAGGGGTCTAGGATGACTTGGAGCCAGTTATTATTTCCTCAGTCCAATTCATCTCACAACTTCTTGGAGCTGAGTGTCCTTAACAAAGCAATATATAAATAAATATCAAAAAAAAACACCCACTCCCTATGCTTTGTGTAGGTGACCGTGAGTTCTTTAAGAAGATGCAGGATATAAAGCTAATAAACAGAGACAAATTACTGAGATAAAATTATTTCAATTCTAAATTCAGTGAAGCTTAAATGTTAAAGATATTAAATCAGATTAATTTAATTTTGACCAAACTACGTGGACTGTTTTTTGGAATGTAGTTCTTGAGAAAGGGCTACACAATAATAAGAGAGCCTATAAACAGCTGCATTGCCCTACCCCAAACGTTTTTCCAGTGTTCATTCCTCTTCCAAACATACTATCCCCTGAGGGCAGAAGCTAACTGTATTCTTGCACCATATTTTGATAGATGTTTTGGGTTTGGCACCAAATGGTTTAAAACTAGGTCTCTGTTTCTGGCTTCTCTGAGCCCTGATGATTACTTTGGAATTCACTCCTTTTCTGATTTTAGTTTTAGGATGGCAGAAGAAATTTCATTGTGAATTCTGACACACATTATTTGACCTACAACTTCCCAAAACAATGCGAGGATAATATACTTCTCTGTGTGTCACAATGGAATTTTTAACACATAACAAACACAGCCAAACCCAAAAGTGTTTTGAAATGCATATGTGGGATGAATTACATTTAGAAATGAATATATTGTATACATTGAGGTAATGCATATTTATGTATTTATGATATGCATAATATATGTGAGAAAATATAGATTCTCACACACATTATGCATCTATGTGTGTGTGTGTCAGAAATTCCATGTGGAACTTACATGGAATGGATTTAGAAATGAAGAAATGCACAATTGACATGGGCTAAAAATAACCATCCATCATATATTGCTTGGAAGGCAGATTCAATCTTTAGCAATGAATATTCCTGAAGAACAAGATGTGTGAAGTGCTCTCCAGTGTAAGGATGGATTGCAGTGAGATTGCAAGCATGTCTCCAGTTTCTCTTCTGACATGATGGAGGAGATATAAACACAGTTAACAAAAGGGCTAAGGAACTTGGCATTCTTAGAAAGTCAAATCAACAGGTTGATGCTGCCATTGTTAAATTTGGAAATGTGCCACTTTCTCAGGAAAAAAAATGTAAATACCGTATTAGCTACAATAGTGGAAAACATCCTTGTAAAGCTCAACATAGAGGGAGTCATCCTCATCATCTGCTTTCTGGGAAATGCGAATTTTGTGTCTGGCCACATCTATCAAGGTAGCCATTTTTAACCACTCCCAAAATTGCCTGTCCCTAGAACAGATCAATTTGTTTTATATCAGATCAAATTCCAGCCCATTGTTGACTCATCCTATCAATCATGGATTGAAAAAATCTATTATTTTTGTTAATTATATTTTGCATTAAAGGTGTGATGAACTTCCTATGCAGGAACCAAATGCTCTTCCACAGAGCATTATCCCCCTCTTCTGAGGATTCTGAGATAGTGCCAAACTGACTAATAAGGGCCCTTTTCTCAAATGTTTTGTTTTTTCACTGATAAATAAAGAAACACCAACCACATTATTTGGCAAATGCTGTCATTTCTTATTGCCCTTCTGGAACCATTTTCTTGAAAGTGAAATTTACATTTAACAAGAAAAAGTATTTTGTAGGTCAAGAAAAATGCTCATGTTCTGACCACAGACTTGCCAGAAGTTACGCAACAAGATCTGACTACAAATTGTAAAATAGACTAAGTATTATTCCAACTCTCAGCACATCTATTTGACTACATTATAATTTGTGCTTCCACCCAAACAAATGCCTGACTTTGAGTCTTATTTCTCATTTGAGTCTTATTTACCTGAAGGAAACTGAAGGGAAAGAGAGGGTGAGAGAAATAGAGAAAAAGTCCAAACTGAAAAGTATAAAGCAAATCAAGAATTTGAGATAGCAAGGAAAGAGCTCTAGGATGTAATCCTAACCCATTGATTAGGAAATATTATTCAAAATTATTAGATATTTTAAAGGAGGAGGTATGTTGGATACTTTGTTGCTAATCAATAGAAATAAGAAGAGAGAGAGAGAAAGAAAGAAAGATAGAAAGACAGGCTGCTTCATCAGGAAGAAGGATAAGAAACAGCTGGTCAAAGCATTAGAGGGAACTTTGTAAAGAATAGAGCAGATTTGTTGAAAGTGATGTTTTAGTGATGTTTTATCCATAAGTGGTATTAATTAAATCATTAGTAATATGACTCTGGTTCTGTACTTTGCATTAGAAACCGAACTCCCTGCAATCTTTTCCTTCCTGTGTTAGCCTACCTCCCTATTTCTAGTGACTTGCTTGCTAGATAAAAGGAGGAGCAGAAGGAATAGTAATAATAATACTTTATTGCTTCGAACTCGAGAGAGTCTCTCTTTTGCTTTATCTCCGTCTCTTCCAGACACAAACACAAATGCACAGACACCTATATTGTACTCTAGATCTGAGGTCTCTATAGATCTAGAGCCTCACCTTCTCAGTGATTTGAAATAATTTGGAATAAGTTTTTATTCAACAGAGATGGAGGAGCTGTCATTTTGCCCTGGGCCTCAAACACTCATTAAATGCACTGTAACTACTGTGCCCTTCCCCAGAAATTATCTGTTATCACTGGGGCTCCAGGGGGGGTTCATTATCATCTGAGAGGTGGCTGATGGATTCCTAGCCATCCTCACCCCCCTTTTTATATACAAAATCTTTTTAGCCCACCTCGCTAGTCTGCCGGGGGTTTTGTTTTTATTTTAATGTTTTTATTTTGTTTTTTATTTTATTTTTAATTTTAAATGTTTTTAATGAATGTTTTTAGTATTGTTTTGTTAGCCGCCGAGAGTCTCCGGATTTTGGCGACATACAAATTGAATATACAAATAAAAATATACATACAAATAAAACTCAAATACACAGTCTTTTTTTATTTCTTAAGCATATTGGAGGAATCACCTTCACATCTTATTCTAAGTTGCCATATCCAGGCTGCAAAATTCAAAATTACCAATACATGGCAGCTATGAATTAAAGTTTTCTGTAGCTCTTTGTTGTATGATAACAGTCATCTCTATTTTTATCACCTGGATGTGGCAACCCTAATCTACCACACCGATGGCTCAAGATGATATTGATGGTCGCTACTATACTGGCAGTGCAAATCCAAAAGCTCCAAAGCAGAAGATAAAATGCTGGGGTGCAAAGATATTAAGTGAAATTAGGATTTACAGAATGGAAAAAAAATCATTCAGGAATGGAATTCCTTCACTACCAGAAAAGGTTTTCTTCTATGCTGCAGTGCTGGGATTCAACCATCTGTAGTGGAAGAGGCTTTTACAATCCAGTTTTCCAGAATATTGGAGAGCTTCAGTGAAGAGTTTTGCTACCTGAAACCATAAAATCCAGGAAGTGTATAAATGTTTAACAAACAAACTAATGAGAGTTAGGCAAATGCTATCTTAGCATCATTTGTAAATTATTTTCAGCATATTTTTCCATTAAAAGAATCTATTCTATGGCTGATGCAAAAGATAATTCTTTCTGTGTTCAATTTATACAATAATCATTATGATTGAGGACAGGGAGGGTGAGGGTGAAAGGAGGAAAGACTGATTTGCTGCATTTATTACAACTCGTCTATTTGAAAGGTTAAATAAAGTCTCTTTTGAGCTGAGCTCAATTCTTAGTAATTTCCACATAGTTTTTTTTATGGCACAGGCACAGTATGGGAGTGATTTCTCATTACCACCTTCTGTGATGGTTCTCTTCCCCCACCCACCTCCTCTCTAGCCTGCTCCCCTGGTACATCCAGATCTTAGGTTCTAAACTCAGACCCTATGATCCAGCGATGACACCTGGTAAGAATTGACTGTCTTAATTTGGGTTAAATCAAGCAAACAAAAGGTGTGCTTTCTGTTTTCCAAAGGTTTAGCTGAACTCAAAATAGGGAACACATATATAAGAAAATAAAATACAAAACAATGATTGAGAAGTTGCTTCATATTAATTTTATCTTAATGTCAGCCTTGTTGTTGTTCAGTCGCGTAGTCGTGTCTGATCTTCACGACCCCATGGACTGCAGCCATCTAAGGGACCTTCAAGAGTCTTCTCCAGCCCCACCATTCGAAGGTATCAATTCTTCGATGCTCAGCCTTTCTTATGGTCCAGCTGTCATAGCCATACATTACTGGGAAAACCATAGCCTTGACCATGTGGACCTTTGTCAGCAAGGGGATGTCTCTGCTTCTTAATTCTTAATGTGCTGTCTAGGTTTGCCATAGCTTTCCTCCCAAGGAGCAAGCATCTTTTGATTTCATGGCTGCATTCACCAACTGCAGTGATCTTGGATGTTACACTGTAAGTCTAAATAAATAGTTAAATGCTGCAGAAGTTAATTAAAATCTTCTGCCCAAACTCAGCCTTTAAAGAAGATATTCAAAACCACAGTTTGTGCTTTTATTCATAAAGAAAAGTGTTCATAATTGACTGGTTTTCTTACTCTTTTTTCTACAATGTCTTGCTACATATAGCTAATTTTTGTTGGTGAGCTTTGTTTTCTCTGGCTCAAGTTAAAATATGAGATGGATAAGTAGCAAGATGGTTTTCAAGGAGATAAGGGTTATGGAAAGATATAAGTGGTAATTTGTGAAAACTAGTTTGTTTTCTGTTTTTATTTTCTTATTGCATGCCCTTAGTGTCTTCAGAGGTGCAGTGGCGCAAGTTGTTAAGAGCTCAGCTTGCCAGCTTTAAGATCAATGGCCTTTGTTCAAGATCCAACGTTGCTGTGCAACAAGGTGAGCTCCTGTTGTTCCACCTCAGCTCCTGCCAACCTAGCAGTTCAAAAGCATGCACATGCAAGTAGATAAATAGGCAACCGCCTACTCCAGCAGAAAAGGTAACAGTGTCTGTGCTCCTTTGGTGTCTAGTCATGCCAGCCACATGATCACGGAAGTGTCCTCGGATGAATGCTGGCTCTTCAGCTTGGAAATGGAGATTAGCACCACATCTTAGAGTCAATCACGACTGGCAGGGTAACCTTTAGTATCTTCAGTTTATTTTTATTAATATCCCCTTTCTGAATTTTGCATACTGTTGCTAAAGCAAAAAACAGTGTGTTGTTATAGGTATGTGGGACATATATCTATGTGTGAAGAATTCCCAGCTCCTTTGCACATTCCTTCCACAATTGCCCCTGAGAAACTTATTAGGTTTTCGCTACACAAGGATTCTGTGACAGTTCAAAGTATCTCCAGAAATCTTTAACATCAACTGATCCAGCAGATTAGCCAATTCCAGTTTAGTGGAACCAAATAATCTTTTGTAGCTATACAGAAAATCTAAACAATTTCTTTACCTATTTCTGCACTTGCTATTCCCCATTGGAAAACTCTTTATTCCTGCATTCCCCATAACTATCATTAGTCAACAAAAGGATAAATGACCACTAGATGGCAGTCCAGAATTAGTTTTCTTTTTTCTTTATGCTGCCATCCAGCAGTTTTATAGATCTTTGCAACCATGATATCAGAGTTTCCTTCTCTTCCACCCAGCAAGTGTTAATCATTCTGATAGGCTTCATGGAGTGCAACTAAAACAAATTATATTTTCTCATTCTTTTGGTCAGAGAAAAAGGAGACATATAAAGCATCAGGCCACATGGTGAGTTAATTCTTTTTTCTCATTTTGTATTGAGAAGATTGAGAAACTCCTGTTATTTGCCCCAGCTCCTGCCAATCTAGCAGTACAAAAGTATGCAAAATGTAAGTAGATAAATAGGTACTTCCTAAATTGGTGGGAAGGCAACAGCATTCTGTGCACCTCAACATATAGTCATGCCAGTCACATGACAATGGAAGTGTCTTTGGACAACACTGCCTCTTTAGCATGAAAGCCTTAGAGTCCAACATGATTGAAAGGGAAAACCTTTGCCTTTAAAAATGTGCACAATACTTTGTTTTGAATATATTGATCCATCTGCCATCATTGCAGTCTACAGTCAAAAATGAAAGTACTGTACTGATTAAGGGCCTGGTTACAATACCAATAACACATTATTCTAACTTTCTAATTTTTAAAAGGATATATAATAGAAATAATAATTGAGTAATCAGGCAGCTTTATTCCATTAAAACATTCAGGTTCTTTTGTAAATAATCAGAGAAATGTGCATGGCTAGCAAATTACTTCATTTACTTCATTTCTTCAAGGGGAGAGAAGGGCATTGTTTTATTGCTTTGTTTAAACAAAATACCAATTGCATTATGTTTTTTGCATGTTCCTTTTGGTTAGGTGGAAAAAGTACAAATTAATGGGATTCCCAAAATTCAGAAATTGATGGGAGTGAAAAGGGTTCCCATTTCAAATTGTTTGGGGAGATCAGAGTATAAAAACTGTGCTATTTGGAAGCGCCCATATTGTCCTTTCCTTTTCTAAGTAGTGGTAGAGAAGGCACAGAATTGTTCTTTGAAAGCAATATATTTCAGAGACACTAGTTAATCTCTTTGTTCACTCACAAAAGTATGATCTAACACAACAAAACTGGAGTTCTTGTTTTTATACATGTTCATAGGCATATCTGCCCACCCACACATTCACACCCCATCATGTTAGTTCATGACTCAGATTAATTCACCATTTGTGACCCTCCTCCTCAGTTCATTAGTGCCTTTAGCAATTTGTTTTACCAATGGTTGCCATGTAGAATCCAAAGCAATTGAAACTGTGCAATTACAGTTGTTTATTGTGCAGCAATTAACAATTGATTGGCCACCCTTCTCTGTCAAAAGCCAATCTGATGGTTCAATAAGATTGTTGGGTTTTCAAAGCTAGTTGCAAGGGCATGTGCTGCTATGGCTGATGAATCTCTATTTGCTTAAGTTCCACTTCTGACTTGAATGTATTTTGCTCAATCTTTTGTGGTCTTCAAATCTTGTGGCTAATGACCTGGAGGTTTCACCAACATATGAAATGTATGTCACATGAACCACAACAGATTTTATAGACAATATTTCCCATGGTGTTAGATGGAAGGAGATCCTTGAGATGTGTTACATGGCTGGCTAGTTTGTTGGAAGCTGAGAATGAGACACGTACATTATGTCAACCTAGTTTAGGACTCTATGAATGGCTTCACTAGCGTGCTTTTAGTAGGGGATGCCAGTATTTGCCTTCCATTCCCACTTCAACCAGTCAGAGGGAGGGTTCATCAGGTTGACACTGGTCTTTTCCCAGTGTCCTACAAGGTTCTTTTGCTTTCCAATCAAATGTCAGGGGTAGCTGTTTTGTCCCAGTGCAGTGGAGATGAATTGCTCTTCTCTTTTTTGGTTATCTTCTGAAGTGCACAGATGGGATGCCCTGGTGAACAGTGAATTCATTATCCCCTGTTTTGTTTCCAATGAATGGTTAAAGTTAAAACAAAGGTACTTGT
>JANHZU010010366.1:47642-58001 GCA_032468055.1 Acrochordus granulatus | reverse complement strand
GCAACACAGTTGCTGATTCTCTTCCTTCCTTCCTTCCTTCCTTCCTTCCTTCCTTCCTTCCTTTCTCTTCTTCATCAAGAATCTGTGTTCTTTTCTTGTGAAGGAACTTTATAAAAAGAGTTTTGCATGAGAAGGAGAAGAAAGCAGTCCCAGGCATCTTAAGCTCCAGACATTTTCAGCCAAAGTTAAGCATTTTGAAATCCCACTGATTTAAAAGGAAGGCTTAAATAAGTGCCTGTTTCATAAACCACTGACATGGGGAATAGGAGTATTTAACCTGGGGTGCATGAGTCCTTCATTTAGCTATGAGAGTGTTTAAAACCTGTGTTTTTGATAAAGAACTATAAATAATCAGGTATTCCAGTAGAAATATTTCTACAACAATCTGGAGGACATAAAATTGGTGTTTTGGGCTCAGAAAAGTAGAAGAGGTCATTCTACATTCACACATACATTCTACATGAAGGTATGACAGTTGAAAAAAACTGATCAAAGTTACACATAGTATACTAAATATGGTATCATAATTGCCAAAATATCTGTCTTATCTATGTTACAAATCCACAGGATTTCATCCTATTCCAATGACAAAAAGGGGCTATACTTTTTTAATTAAAAAAATAAAAGAAACTTGAGGAAGAACTCAACCACCTGTCCTATCTTCGGATGCTCGGAAGGCACAAAGTACAAGATAAGGTATTTCCTATTGTTAAAATGATGCCAAGCTGAAAGAGTTTTTCCTGAAGGACTCCAGGGAATTAATGCTTATAAAAGGAAGGAAAGTTGGGAGCAATTGTACATCTGAAATTATCTGAGAAGGCAAAGGAAGTTATGAGGTATGTAACATTGTCCTTTCATCCTGCCTCTGCTTGATGGAGATACTTTCTCCCAGCATAGCTTCATTTACTAGCATAATCATCCACCTTTAACATAATCCAATCAGCTCTTTGAAGGCATTAATTATTCAATTCAATCTGAATAAATGTCCCTATAAGAGGAAAACAATACGGAAGATGCAAAAGAAAACAGCTTTGTTTTCTGTTGTGAGAAATGTCGAGATTAGTGTCGACAATTGGAAAGAGATTGCTCATATAAATTCAATAAATAAAGCCACCAAGAGTCTTCAGTTTTCGGCGGCATATAAATTAAATAAATAAATAATAAATAAATTTACTCTCACGCATGCCATATGTAGTATTTTTACAAAGCTCTAAAACATTGCTTTGTGTTTTTGTATGCTTTGAGTGTTGGTGACTGCCTAAACTAGTCCCTTAGTTTTCTTGGCAAGATTTCAGAAGTGATTTGTCACTGTCTCCTTCCTAGATCTGAGAGAGAATGACTGGCCCAGGGTCAAACTTTTTTAGGTTTTGTGCCCAAGGTGGGATTAGCAACTCATGGTCTCCTGGTTTCTAGCCCAATGCCTTGACCACTGCACCAAACTGACTGAAACATTATAACCAACATAAATGAAAGCACATTATCATTGTGTATAATGCATCCTTGCAGCCATTATTCTCACTACTGCATCATAACTTAGAAAAATAATATATTTTATAGTAAAGCCCACCCTGGAAATGTTCTAGATCAGTAATACCTATTATGGATGTATCTATTCAACCTCTCTGAACTTAGAGGCTATGCATGGTTGTTGTTCCATGGCTGGGAAACACCAGGGAACACCAGTCCTCTAGGCCTGACTGCAAATAAGAAGGCAATGGTAAACCACTACTGTACTATTGCCAGGAAAACTGTGTGCATATGTCCTTGAAGTTATCAAGGGTTGAGCTCAACATGAAAAGGACTGCATTACTATTTTACATATGCATAGCTACAAATTGGTCCTCTGTGCTATTCTTCAACTATATTGTTGATATATCCTCTGAACTTTAGGGCTGGAGAAGATTTCTAGGAGTACTGTGGACAGCTGAGAAAACAAACCAAAGGATCATTGAGGAAGTCAATCCAAGTCACTTATTTTTGTATTGGAGCATGTTATACCTTCTCTCTACCTCTATATGCAAAAGCATCTCTTCTTTCTCTTAAATGTGCATTTTCCCCCAAACAAAAAAGTCTTGTTTTTAGACATATTGGGTGGGGGCAATTTGTACTCATATGTAATTTCTTGCTCATTTTCCAATTACAATTACAGTTTTAAATTCTAAATAGCTTTCATCAACAAGGTGGAATAATAAAGAATATATTAATTATACTACTAAAGGCCACAGTTGAGATCTTATTTGGTGTAGTGATCTAAGCTACAAATTGGGAGATTGTGATTTCTATTCCTGCCTTGGGTATGAAGCCAGCTGGGTGATTGTGGACCAGTCTCTCTCTCCCAGTCCTAGGAAG
The DNA here is from genome assembly GCA_032468055.1 of Acrochordus granulatus. NCBI lineage: Eukaryota > Metazoa > Chordata > Lepidosauria > Squamata > Acrochordidae > Acrochordus > Acrochordus granulatus. Next base: position 55,652 of record JANHZU010010366.1, on the reverse strand, counting down.
GAGGCAGTAGTAAGCCACTTATGCAAATTAGTTAACTTATCCCCTTACATAGACATGCATATAAAGTCCACAGCTAGTTCCAGAAAAGTGCTGGAGCAACACATGCTATCTGATATTCATTAAGATATTAAGTGATATTAAGTCACTTGAGGCACAACTGACCAGACTTCAATTATCTTTCTTCAGAAATATCATATGAAGACCTAACTTTCTGGAAAAGGTTCTAATGCTGGGAAAGGTGGAAGAAAGGAAAAGGATGATTAGCAGCAAGGAAAAAGGACTCAATTATAGTTGTGACGAGTACAGTGTTGGAAGACCTGAATGTTAGGGGCAGATCATCATGGAGAAAATTTACCTGTGTGGTTGCTATGAGTTGAAAATGACTTGATATAGAAATTGGTGTACTCCAAATTTATGGATCCAGATCTTTAAAAAATGGCAATAACAAGCATGTAGGTTTATAATAGTTACTCCTTTCTCTTCTTAGGAATTCTCCCCAAATGTGCTGAGACCAAGAAGTTTTCATATGCAATTAGGCTGTGTGCAATGTTTAAGACTTTCTTTTTGAAAGATTTAGGAAATGCAGCTGTTTATCAGATGGAATGAAAATAAAGCCACCAAATTTCTTTTGCAAATGGATTTGTTCATTTTAGAACTGAAGAACTAAGCTCGGCACATCTCTCTCTTCTTCTTTTTAAAATAACCAGCATACTTTTGAATTAATTTCATCTGTGAAGTGTGTTGCAAGCTTCTGCTATAAAACGTGCATCAAGGGGAAGAATGTTGAAAATTAGATTGTTAGGCAGTTTAGGAGATGACAGCCATTGTTGTGAATTTCTACTTCTAATTCCCTTCTCTTTTAAATAGTGATAAATGAAAGGATTTATCATTTCCCAGGAACATTGAGAAAAGACCACAAGTATCAATAAACTTTGTTCTCTGTGATAATTTGGACTCTAAACAAAGCTATACACACAGTGGTGGGGTGGACAGAGTTTTATAATTATCTTTAGAGGTAATGTAAAATTATGCCAAAGTGTGAAATTATAGCAAAAATTATTTAGTCTAAGGCTGTGTGCAAATATTTTGGAGGCTCATTTTAAATCTGTTACCATATCCTTTCTGAAAAATGCAGAATCAAAGAAAAACTGACCCTATAAGGCCAGGATATAAAGAAGGAAGACAAATAACTATATATGAAACTGATGTGTCATTTACATTTGTTTAAAATAACTCAGATCAATGAAGTACAGCTAATAGGATTACTTGTATGTATGTAATCAACTTTTCCTTTTCACCAGATTAAAATTTAAAAGAGTACAGCTTGGAAAGTTTTCACCTAAGATTTTCAGGGATCTCATCTGGCCTTGGGGCCTTTGCCCTAACCTAGCTGCTTTTACCAACAAGAGAAGTTAAAAGCAGCTTAAGGAAATGGAATCAGTTAGGTTTTTGCAGATATCTGGCCCCTGTACAAGACCAAGAGTCCCATAATAAGAGATAGTAAAACCAAGACATATCTCATTTGGGTAATTACTGAGCACTGATGTATCCCAAATGGATGCATCACACCAATTTTTAAAAAATTCTTGTTGGGAAGAATGATTAGGCACCCAGGGGCAGAAAGAGGTCTTCCTAGCTAGATAATTTCAAAGGGAAATTAGACAGTCATCTATCACGGGGCAAAGGATTGGTCTAGTCAGAGAATAAGGGTCTTTCCAGTGGTCTGAGTCTAAGGAAACACCTATTTATGTCATCATCCACCCCTCCCTGAGGAGCATGCATTCCTTTAAAAAAATAGGTGTTTGTTTATGTTAAGATGGAATTCCACCTTTCCTTTTATTCGAAAACTCAAAATAGTTCACAACAAGAGAGCCTTAAAATACATTGTAAGAACAATAACACCTCTTCGGACAATTAGTAAAATGTTAGAACTATGCCTCCAAAACACTTTAAGGTAACTGACAGGTAGAAAAAGCAGCAGCAACTTTAGTTTTGGTGGAAAGACTTCTAAGCCTGATAAGAAGTTTATTCCTTACACCTACTGTCACAATAGGGAAGGTTCTTCTGTGTGATCACTAATCCAAAGTCCATAGGCTGCTTAGGTAATGCAATCCCAAATTATTTGGGGCCTTATGAATCACCAGTAAATGTGAGCCATCCTAGAGATTAGAAGCACTGGCTAGAGAAAAGGAGGTTCAGGAAAGTAACTGGAATAATATTCTAGAGCAATGTTTCTCAGCATTGGCAGCTTGAAGATGTATGGACTTCAACAGGCTGGCTGGAGAATTCTGGGACCTGAAGTTGAAAAACACTGCTCTAGAACAAACTTCTTTGACCCAGTTTATTCCAAATGTATTTCCAAGCTGCACTAACTTTGTGTTTGGGAAGCTACAGTCCCAATATATCTGGAGGACACTAGCCAAACTTATTTTTTCTACATTTCAGCAGATCCCACTTTTCCCAAAAGCTCTGCAGTATAAATGTGATGTTAAGAACATGAAAGACCTTTGAATAATTAGTGTTTTTCAAAGTGGGTTAGAGCAGACTTAGAGTAATCTGACATGATGTAATCCGAAAAAAATTGCAGAAAAGCAGAAAATAAGTATTTATTTGGAGGATTAAAGTATCTCATGTAAGATATTATTAAGCATTGTCATTAACTTAATATACTCCATGAAGAAGTAGAAACTCAATATCTTCAGATTTTGAAAGCATAGTTGCTGTGCATATATAAAGCAGACTTTGTTTTCTGTTGATTTAGTTATGCTTAAGTGTCAGAGCTGAGAGTCAAGAATATTATGGGGAGTAGGCAAATGGAGCTCCCTTTTACAAAGAATGTTTTCTTTGCAATGGCTCTGATTACATTGGAGCAGACCTGAAGATCTAGACACATATGGAATTCAGAAAAGTATTGGTTCGATAGCTACGAAGCCAAAAGCAAGCAGAGGAAAAGGAATGAAACTTTTTATTTGATCAGTAGTATTGTCGATATTAGAAAGAAGTGCTGGAAACAAATTGACAAGGAACACTAAACCATGGCTAATCTTAATTATATTTTATGGGCTAAGCCACGGCTTCCACATAAGTTCTAGCTTCCACATAACCTTAAATTGGGAACTGGCAGTTCTTCCAAACACCAATGGTATCCCAAAAAATTAAAAGTGAAGAATTTAACATAGGCAAATTCTTTGCAGATAATGTGAAATTTTGATCATCACATCTCTAAGATCCTAGTGATTTTCATACTGCTGATATAGACAATCTCAGAGCAGATTGCTAGAGAATTCAAGGAATTGAAGTCTATATAACTAAAGTTGTCAGGATTAGGAAACACTGCAAGAGACACAGTGGAAAACACGATCACAGATAGGAATGTCCCAAACTCTCATTTTCATATAGGATCTTGTAAGAATTTTGCATCCCCATATGAAATTTTATGAAACTATCAAAGGGAAGACCCAAAATCTTATACAGGTGGTAATCTATTGCAATATTGTCCACTTTTATTCAATTAAGTTTTATTTCATTTGGAAAGTTTGAGGGACACCATCTATAATTATCTGGATGATCTGATTCACTGCTAATTCTTACTAAGCCATAAATCATGTTTTACGAACAGCAATGGTTTGTCAATTGCGATATGATTTATTCTTCTAATATGATACAGGTTATGAATTCTTCACCCACAGAAAAGATAGTGGGTGCTTCTAAAACAATATCATTTAGCAGTGAATGGATTTATCCTGTTGTTATTTAATTCCTTCTTGTCCTCTTCCTATCTCTCATATATCATATTCTTCCTGGATTTTAGTTCAATTGGAACAGTTCTTTTTCAAAGAAACAAGAAAATAATAACAATTTGCCACATCCATCAGGCATCCTTCAGTTCATTTTCATGCACTTTTTAAATTCTTCACTATCAGAATGACTGTTCACATTATTAAAACCTTACTGGAGAAATAAGAAGCCTTATATGTATTTGCATCAAGATTACACAGAGCTTGCACAATTTATTTTTTCCCATTCTCAGCAACTTAAAGTTGCATGTATCAACTCCTACAATTTTTACCAATGGTTATGTTACCTGGAAAATTATAGGAATTGATATCCATACACCTAAAGTTGTCAGGGTTAGAAAGCACTGCTATAGATCCAATAGAAAATGTGATCACAGATAAGAATGCCCAAAACTCTTGCTTTCATATAAGATCTTGCAAGAATTTTCATATAAGATCTTGCAAGAATCTTACAATTATATTTTAAAAAGTAAAGGTTTTATCATGTCTGACTCAAGGAGGTGGTGCTCATCTCTGTTTCATGGAGGAAGAGCCAGTGTTATCTGAAGATGCCTCCATGGTTATGTGGCTGGAATGACTATACACCAAGGCACATGGAATGCTGTTACCTTCCCACCAATTTAGATGGTGCCAACTTGCATTTTGCATGCTTTCAGACTGCTAGGTTGGCAGGAGATGGGTCATTACATGGTGCCTGGTCTCGAACTCAGACTGCCAACCTTATATGGAAGCACGAAAGTCTTATGAGGTTGGTGATCTCACGAAATCTTGCCCATTTTCAGTATATTCCAATATATTTCCCATCATGTCCTCTTTCTCATATTTTGACAAGTCCTTATGGAAGGACAAACTTAATTTTTCACAGTAGGATTTTTCTGGGATAGTATGTAGAGTAACTACCACTTTTAGCTGCTAGAAACACATTATATTAAGTAGGCAGTCCAACAGTAGCTTCCGTTGGTGCACTAAGGATCCACCTGCAGCCAGATAGAATGTACCATTAATTCTACTGCTAGATAATTTGGGCATTTCATCTTTACCACACTTCATATTTGTACACTAAGTACTAGCATCGGATGAAGCGTTATAACTTCCCTGGCAAAACAAAAAGTGACAAAGTAAATAGCTGCAGTTACATTTCTAAAAAGAAGGAAATTCTGCCTGAAAAGCCAGCAGCTGGAAAATTTACACATCAAGCAATCCAACACATTGATTTGAATTTTTCTAAAAAGAATTTGGACAATTTGTATCAATGGTTACAACATTAGAAGTAGATACTTCCAAATTCTCAGTATGATACACGATACTGCAAACATTAACAGGTTCCTATGTGTGTGTGCGTGCATGTGTGTATAAACAAATCCATAGGAAAAACCTGTAGGATTTGACTATTGCTTCATCAACAAAGACAGAATTTTGAGCAACTTGGACAATTTAGCCCCACCCTACACTCTTAAAACTGTTGGATCTAACTAACTTAATGGCTTTGTTCACTCAATACACTTAATTTGCCTTCAGAATTAATCATTTTCTGAGTTCACACTATACACTGAATCCCAAATTAAATAGGATGGGTTGCACCATACACAAAGTCTTAAAAGACTAACTAGCTTTAATGTGTCGCATAAGTATACTCCCTAGGTGATTACCTGGTTTGGCATGCTCCATGAACAGAACTGATATGGAGAAATTTGGATACTGTTATCACCATGGAAAGAAATATGAGTTTGTTTGTCCAGATTAAGTGGCATATTTCAGGATTTTATTCACAACCAAGAAACCTAAAAATCTATTTATGATCTCTCCAGTGCTCTCAGCCAAGACAGAGAACATATGCCTTAGAAAACCTTGACTTCTTATTCCAAACACTTCAACTTGTCCCGGTTTTCCACAGATTAAGGGAAAAGTGGAACAAAATTAGTTCATCTGGTACAAAAAAACCCAAGGCTTTAAACACACTGTCCTTACCTTGAACTTTGAAGCATCTATATCATACAATAGAAGAACGAGAGCCAGTTTTAGAAACCAAGTTTTATCTCTGAGCACGTACTCAGCAGGGCAGTTTTTCTACTGAAAATAAACTTCATTACATGTGATATCAGTTTGGGCCAAGGAGAAAGAAGTATCTTTAGACATTTATCGTATCCCTATCAGGAAAACAAGAAATATGTGGAATCAGTTGCATGTTTGTATATGCTGACTGAAATTCCTTAGCATTTGTTATCAAATTTAAATACATATATTTTTAAATTTTGGATAACAGCCCAGATTATGTTTTTCTTCAGTTCTCCTAAGGCAACTTACTTTTAAAGTCTATTTAATTTTTGATACTGATATGTTATAAGGGTTGGATGGTGTGCCAATTGGATTGTCAAAATCATAGTCATTTTAGAACTGTTCATCAATGACCTTTCAAAATCATGCTGGACAATTCTGTAGATTTCTCTCAGGAAGGAGAAATTCTCCAATCATTTCTCAGTGGAAAGTTCTTCCTTATCAGTGACAAAAGCACTGATTTGGAACAACTCTTATGAATGGAGATTTGACCAAATATTGAGAAATCATGGAAGCTGCAGACCATGAAAAATGGAACTTCAGTATATACCTCCTAATTCCTTTTTCCCTCACTGAAAGTTCATCCTGAGAATTGTGCCAATATTTTTTAAAATAAGAATTTCAAAGCAAATTGAATAAAGAATAAAAGAATGGACTAGTCAAAGCCATTATTTAAGAAAATTAAGTTACCAAAAAAAGAAGACATGCCTGAATTTGTATTGTTTTATTTATTTTAAGTTTATTTATTTGTTAAATTTATATGGCATTGAACTCAAACGACTCTCTGCGGCTTACAGTAAAACAGTAATAAAAACAATTCAACCCTTTAAAAACCTTAAAAACAACCCAATCATTATATTGCTACACTTTCTTGTCTTGTTAACAATGAAGGACAGTCCTACCATTAAGCAAATGAAGTAGCCCTTTTGAGAAATTGGGGCAGCTGGTGAATCAGAATAAAACTTTTATTTAACTCCTCTTGACCCTCCATTAACCACTATGGCTGCTTCATTGCATTTAAAGTGTACAGTAAAGGCAGGTTATACTTGAGACCCAGTGTAGTAAAGGAAGAGAACCAATGTGGTAATGGGATAAGGTGTTGGATGAACATTGAAAAAACCCATGTTCAAGTCTGCTCAGACATAAATAATTAGGGGAAGACTTTGAATCAAGAAAGAACCACTCACCCTCTGACTGATTGATATGAGATCATGGAGATCTTTGTGCAAACTGCCTTGAGATTCAGGAGAAAACATGAACTATAAAAAAATGAACTGTGGTTTGGAAGAGCCCCAAAACCTACAGCAATAAGCCAGTTTGGTCTAATGGTTAAGGCAACAGGCTAGAAAACAAGAGATCATGAGTTCTAGTGCAACTTTAGCCATGAAAGCCAACTGGGTGACATTGGGCAGTCACTCTCTTTCAGCCCAACTCAATTCACAGGGTTGGTATTGGGGAAAATAGGAGAAGGAATGTTTGTTGTATAAGTTTGCTGCCATGAATTATCTGTAAAAATAATAAATTTACAAATAAATAAAATAAGTCTCTTATAGGCAAAGTCTCACTTGGGTATGCATCCCAGCCATTTTTATCCACAAATACAGTTGTGCAAACAGATTATTCACTCATCTCTGTCTTCAATTAATACAACAAGATTCACACCATGCATTTATTTAAGTTTTCCTGTCTCTGGGGCTTTTCTTCAACTGTCTTGAACTCTCAGCATTCAAGTCTTAGTCTTCATTCCCTTTTACCTTGTGGCGCCACACTTTTGCCTCACATCTTACACAATTTTGCTAACCTGGGGCAAAGGCACAGATGGCATGGAGCAGCTCCTGAGATGCTAGGCTTGATGAATTTTCTGACAGCATTGTGAAGGTGCCAGCCTTGGCTTAGCTCTGCTGAGATCATAATAGCTGAATTGTCACATAGGCAACATCTATAGAAGGCCACTGCCAAAGCTCTCCTTGTAATTTGCTGAAGGAAAATCAGAATTAGGAGTAGAAGTTTCTTTTACTTTTCAGTGGCTTCGACTTGGAAGACAATCAGTTTAATTAACATTTACTTCTCTTTTGATCACAAGTCTTAGGAAAAATCTTCTGATATTGTTCTTGTAATTGTTATTATTAAAATATTAAAAATAATTTACAAAAAACAG
>JANHZU010010360.1:0-21000 GCA_032468055.1 Acrochordus granulatus | reverse complement strand
GATGGGTGGCATATAATAAATAAATTAGGTACACATTTTGGCTTGAAGAGCCAATCTTAGAAATTTGGACTGAATGAGTTCTAATGGCACAAAATTGGAAATGGAGTCCATATGCACACGATAGGGAAGCTGTACCATTGGCTTCACTTGAAATAATTTTGAGTTCTGCAGAAATGTAGTGGCCATCTCTTGCCTTGAGGAATTTAAAGATGTCAAATGAGCTCCTCTGAGCATTTTCAGCAGCATGGGGATTGCTACTATTGGTAGAATATAGAATTATTCTCAAATATTTGAACCGTGACACCTGCTCAATCTTGTGGCCATCTACCCTCCAGGAATGGATATTGGGCCTTTTGACAAACGGTTTTTTGACAGTTGAGTTCTAGCTAGTTTTCCTTGCAATACTGTGCTAGTGTTCTCAGTACTCTTTTATGGTCTATAAGTGTTCTTGAAAGTATCGCTGCATCATCTGCATCGAGTAAAACAGAAATGTGTTTTCCAACTAGTTTGGGGGAATTGCTGTATTTGTAGGGCCTCAGTTCTATTTTATTGTAAAGCGACATTGACAGAACCTTGCAAGTCTGAAAGTATAATTCTCCCTCCTATTTTCTTTACTGCCCAAGAAACTTGGGTTTCTTTTGAGCCTCTTCACACATCCACTATCTAGCTGTGAGTTATGCTGTCTCTTATCTGACCATTCCCTTGGTAAAATCTCTTTGCTCAGTCTCCCAAGGTCTTTCTAATATTTCACTATATCACTTCCCCTTCAGAATCATCTTCTCCTCCCAAGTTCATAGAGAAATTGATTGTAGATTGTGAGAATGAAGTGCAGCTCTTTTGCTCCCTTCTTCTTTGCTTCTCTCTTGGTGACAAGGATCTCTTGGTTGCTCCAATTTGCATAGGCATTCCCATGTCAGATTTCAAGGAGGCCATTGGAAGGTTTGAGGAAAGACAAGCTGTAACTTCTTAACCATTTACCATTCCTTCCTGCCTTAATGCCTCCAGTCAGGCATCTATTATTATACAACATTGATACAGTTCTTCTAGGGTATTTGAGGTGGCTTATCTCACCAGTTCATCTCTTGCCTCACCAGCTTGTCTACCAATTCTTCTCTGAAGTGGACAATCAGGACTAAGTCATTCCATCCTACATTGTCAGTAATTAATTTAAAGTCCAAAATGTATGTCCTCTGTCTCTGCTTGAACTTTCAGATTGCTCAACTAGCAGTGATTCTGTGTATGGGATCCTCAATGTGTCCCTTGACTGTATTGATAGTTGTCCAGCACCAAATCATTCCCCTCAGTATATAGTATTGCCCATTTAGTTGCTCTTTTCTTAAGCAAACTCAGCACAAAAGCCAGTTTGGTGTGATCAGTGGGAAATTCCAGTACTCAGTTTGCCATAAATATTTCACATTGTATGGTAAATATCCAGAATTAATCCTGGTACCTTGCAAAGTTCTCTGGCAATCTCCTATAAGAATGCAAGACCATTGGCTGAGCTTTAACTTCTTGTGCTGCCACAGGTTCGGGAAAATTCTGTCTCAGCTGTTGTATTAATATATCATATTCTGCAAATCAATCATCTGTGCATCCATTTGTTGTTAGTGTTGTGTCAACACTGCTGCTAGGTGCATGGCAGATAGTGTTGTTTTCTGAGATCAGGGGCCATTCCTGAAATTTCTTTCTTTAAAAGAGAATAAGAGACTTGCAAGATTGATGTTAGCCTCATAAGGTAAACCAATAGGAATCACAACCTGATGGGCTAATTCTACTTTATTGTAAGGCTACATTGACAGAATCTTGTAAGTCTGAAAGTACAATTCTCCCTCCCATCTCTTTCACCACATGAAAAACTAGGAAGTCTCTTTTGAACTTCTGCTCTACCCACTATCTGTCTGTGGGCTATGCTCTCTCTTATTTGACCATTCCTTTGGCAGCATCACTTTTTCCAGTCTCCCAAAGTCTTTCCCACATTCCATTATATATTTATCTGAACAATAAATCAGTTAATCTGCATATAATAAATAAGCCTTGATGTTTGGATCTGGTCTTTTGTACCTGACAAGTTTTGCATCATCTGTGGTTTTTAGTGATCTGATATACTGATAATAAAGTACACTGCTGTATACATAAATTATAATTTTCTGGCATGTGTGTATTTATCAAATATAGTGATACTGCTGCTGAAACACATCAGCAAACTGGTCAAAGAAGATTTTTTTTATGGTAAGATTTTATGGGATCTTACCATAAAAATTAGAATATATTCAAGTCTTTGTAGCAGAAACATTTCCTACTTTGTCCATGCCAAACCTTTTGACCCAGATTCCTTATTAGACATAAATAGCTATTTCTTGCCCTAGTATTTTAGTGACTCAAAGGTATCTGCAATATGAATATAATATTCATATAAGAAATTGGTACAAGTTGGTTAATGTTTCTGCAGTTATTACACAGGTGGAAGTTTAATTTTTAATTCAGTCTATCTCATTTGAAGATACAGATCCTTTATGTTTTAGAAGAAAGCATGGCTCAAAAATTTAAAGACAATTCCAAAATATGCTTAATAAGTCTAGAAACTGGACTTTTTCAATTATTATTGTTTATAACTTGATAACTTGTAACAAACATTTACGTGTATCTGGATCCATTACAGAAAAATCTATATTGCTTAAAAATTAATTAAAAAAACTAAAAGCAAAAGAAACAAAACATTGAAGGGGAGAAAAAATAGTAAAAGACAAAAGGAAATAAAAGAAAAAAATGAATAACAGAAATACAAAGTGTTTAGTATGATTTCCCTATTTTTTCATTTTCAGAATGTAAATTTATGTGCATGTAAATCATTATAGTTCAATTTCAAACAACTGCTTAAGCTAAGGCATTAAGGAATCACATTGGCCAAGGCTGAGAAATAGACTGTTACGAATGTCTTGTGTGTTGTGAACATGGTATGGCACAGGTCTTGAAGGGGATAGGGGGCGTTATAAACCCGATGGCAGGGGTTAGATCCAGGTCATCTGTAGATATTCCTGGGGGTGGCTGGAAGGTAAATTTCTGCAAGAGGCTGGTAAAGAAGAGGAAGAGCTCCATTTTGGCAAGGTTCTCACCTGCACATGCTCTCCGACCTGGAAGAAAGCATACATAGCAAAAAGAAAAGTGGATTTATTGGTTTTTAAATTAAAATTTTAAAAATTAATTTACAGAGCTTTCCAGTGTCAGATGCCCATGGAAAAGTCATCAAAATCAAAAGTTATGACAGAACACTCATATGTAAAATACTACAATAACATAAAAATGGGTTGTATCACACTCATGCTAATCTTAAAAGAAGGATGAAACTTGATAAGTACCCCTCCACACTGATGCCCTGAAAATAATGTTGATTGAGGATCCCACTCTAGGTAGAGATGGTACAGTGACAACAACTACAGGAATATCTACTTAACAGATCACTTGCGGGGAGGGGATATCTGTTAAATCATCCTTTCAAGTCTTTTGCTTGTCAGAATGTTCCCCTGATCCACAGGCTGGATGATTAATCTTGTAGTTTTTTGGGGGGAAGTATACATTTATGTTTTCTATTATTCATGCACAGTTTTTTCCCAATAAACTAGAATATTTTCAGAGTGTCATTATGTTCTCAGCTAATATCTTGAGCTCCTCATTTTGATAAAGCTTGACTTCAGATATACAGTGGCTGAACAGAAGAACCTTGAAATAGTGATGAGAACCTAGTGATAACATAAATGATGCCTTCTGTGAGTCATAGTACATGATTGCCACAATGTCTTTCAAACTCTCGGATATGTTTACTATGACTGATTCTAATCTCTGAAGTTCTTAAGTGTTTCCATAAACTATCAAGAGATTTTTCTGAAACTTTCTGTCTGTTGCAGCTGTTTTCTGCTCAGATGCCTGGCTGTTTTTGGAAAATGGATGCCAGAACAGTTTGATTTCATTGGCATTGTATGTTTGTGGCAACATCAGACATTCTTATTTCTAAACTCTATTAAATGAAATTTTATCAAAACATGGTTTTATTACCACTTTTTCAAATGTTCCATTACTTCTTATGAAAATTTCTTTCCAAAACGTACAGGGTTGCCTGTTACCTGACACATGCATACATGTACAGAGAATGTTACCTGCAGAAAAAGGCATAAATGAATCTTTTTTCACAAATTTTCCTTTAGAATCAAGAAAATTTTCAGGATAGAATTCATGAGGTTTTTCCCACTGAGATTCATCATGGAGCACAGATGACAGCAATGGAATGATCTGCATACCCTAAATATTGAAAGGGGGAAAATATTAAAACTATACAAAGATTATGTCTATTTAATGCATTACTTTAGAAAATATAAAAATGGTATTGCAAATGTATGGATTTTTAAATGATGAGAGTAAATGTTATGCATGGAAAAACACATAAGTATAAAAACTTTAAGGGAAAAACAGACAAATATATTATCAGCTACATCCAGTGTTTGACAGCTCTTAAAACTTCATTTTACTTACTGAAAATTGATATACTGTACTAAGATTGGAACTTGAACAACGCAGTTATTTCAAACTGCTTCACCTTGGGAATGAAGAAGCCTCTGAAAGTTATGTCCATGGTAGTTGCATGTGGTACATTGGATGGAATAATGTCAGCAAATCTTTGAACTTCATGAATTACAGCATTGGTGTACGGCATTTTGGCTCGGTCATCTGTACTTGGCTGACGAATTCCAATCTCTTTTGAAATTTCTTCTTGGACCTTGCCTGGGAGAGTAAAATAACATTATATATCATGATTATTCAGTGTTTGAATTTTGTTTTAAATGAGAGCTTATGCAAAAATTCCAAATTCTGAAGGGCATAGTAATCATTAACTGAGTTCTCTGAATATTTTGGAGCACCTGCTTCAAAGCACCATATTTATTTGAAGAAAATATTATAAAGATAACAGAGAATACTATTGTTAGTGACAATTTTGGGAAGCGACAAGGAGCTTATTTGGAGGTCTTGACTTGCTTAAGTGGATTCAGAAATATTTCATCTGCAAGGTGAGAAGATAAGGCTATAAAGCCAAAGACATGTTTGTGCACATGTGGTAATACAAAGCTATGACCTTTATGTTAGCATTTCCTCTTCTTTTTCCTTTGTTTATGAATATTTGTATTTAGAGGAGAGAGGGACTAAGGATTGACTATCAGTTTACATTTCAAGCCTCGAAAGAATGAAATGTTGGGTGGAGTACATAGAGATGAGTCATGGTCTGTTCATGGTTGGAACTCTTCAATCTTTGCTCATATTTGGGTGTGATCTACTATTCCTCTAAGAAATAACATTGGGGTTATGAAAGCATAGAATGAAGTGGCTGAAGTATGTAAGTGTGCGAACCCTCAATGCAGAAATACCTCCCTCTCCATACTCTCACATAGATGGGTTTTTTAAAATACAAACAGGAAAGACAATTTATTCTTGCTTCCTCTTTTCCCCTTGTTCAAACAACACTCCTATCAGCCAAAACATCTTATTTTAATTACTTTTGTATTTTTGATTGAAAGCCAATAAACTAAAATATGCTTACGCTGGATTTCTGGGTATTTCATCATTAGGAGTATGGCCCAGCGCAGAGTGGTTGTAGTTGTATCTGTACCAGCACTAAATAAGTTACTCGAAACAGCTTTAAGATTTTCATTATGGAAATATCCATTAGTCATCTTCTTATTTTCCTGAAGTGTATTTAAAAAAAGAAAAGAACTATCAAAGAAGCTCAGAATACTTCTACAATATAAATTCTAGAAGTTTAAGAGGACACTTCATCAGTAGACCGTATAGTGGCCTCCAGATTCAGGAACATCATTTACCTTTTACAAAATAATAAAGATCTATTGAAGTTGTAATCTAAAAAATAGTGAGAGATACTGTGCCTCAGACATTTACAGGAAAAGAAATAAAATGTCTAGAAAAGTAATTTATGTTAAGTCAGAAATATTGGCAATAATACACAGAAAAATGTTGACATACATATTATACATATTAACTTCCCTTTTCAGTTTGGATTCAGGCCCAGTTAGGGGATGGAGGCAGTATTGGTCACTCTTGATAATCTCTGGCGAGAGCATGATGGAGGTAATGCATCCATCCTGGCTCTTCTTAATCTCTTGTCAGCACTTGATACCATTAACCATGGTATCCTTTTGGGTCGGCTGCACGGGCTGGGACTGGGTGGTGCAGTTTTGCACTGGTTTGGCTCCTTTCTCCATGGCCAGTCCCAATTAATTGGGGGAGAGAAGTCCAGCTCACAGCTGCTACTTTGTAGTGTGCTGCAAGGCTCGGTACTTTCTCTAGAACATCTACTTGAAACCACTGGGTGAGATCATCTGTCACCATGGGATGAGGTACCATCAGTATGCTGATGATACTCAGATTTACATCTCCATCTCTAGTGATCCAAGTGATACTGTCTCAGCCCTGACTTGATGTCTGCAGGCAGTTTGGGTCTGGATGGAGGACAACAGGCTTCAGTTGAACCCTGGCAAGACTGAATGGCTTTGGGTGTCTAGGGGTCCTGGTTCTGGGACTTTACCATCTTTAACTCTAGATGGGGTTGCACTCACCCAGACAGACCCACTGCACAATCTGGGGGTTCTTCTGGACTTGCATCTCTTGCTCAAGGAGCAAGTGGCAGTTGCAGCCAGGAGGGCTTTGCGTTGTGCATCAGTTATGCCCCTTCCTAGATCATGAGTCTCTTCACTCAGTCACTCATGTCCTTGTCATCAATACATTGGATTATTGCAATGTGCTCTACATAGGGCTACCCTTGAAGAGCATCCAGAGACTGCAGCTGGTGCAGATGATTGTAGGAGCAGGTAGATCAGCCCATGTAACATCTTTTTTCTGCGAGCTCCATTGGTTGCCAATCTGCATCGAGGTGCAATTCAAGGTGTTGGTTTTGACCTATAAAGCCCTTCATGGTATGGGACCAGGTTATTGTGTCACCCCAATGGGGTGGGGTGTCCCACCAGAATCGGCAGAAGAGACCTCCTCCAGATCTCATCAGCCAAGGAATTTAGGCCAATGGGGTCAAGGAGAAGAGCTTTTCTGCTGTGGCTCCTGCCCTGTGGAACAGCATGTCCCCAGAGGTGAGGTCTGCCCCCACTCTTATAGCTTCCAAAAGAGCCTTAAGATCTGGCTCTGCCAACTGGCATGGGGCTCTAATGGGGATACATCATCATGGAGGTGGTTGGTAGTTTCGTAGTCACCTTCATTCCTCTGTTCTTGGTCTGGTTGGGTTTTTTAAAGAGTTTTAAAGGGTTAAATTGTTTTTATTATTGTTTTATTGTAAACTGCTGAGAGTTGCTTGAGTTTGGTGGCATATAAATTTAACAAACAAACAAACAAGCAAATAAATACTATATATATCAACTTCCTTTCTTGCTCAATTTAATTTATTGTTATTAAGATTATGATCATTACATTTATACCCAAACTTTTTATTTATTTATACACTGATGATGATTTGCAACAATAAGAGAATAGAAAGAAAATAAAAACATTCTGAACATTAAAACCACATATTCCTCCAGATGATGAATTGGAGAGCAGCAGTATATTAGCTCACCTGCTAGAGATTAGATTTGAAATTCTGGTTTGCACAATAAAATTGAAAAATACATTTATGGGATATTGGTGAGAATTAGTGACAGATCCCACAGAGATTTGTTGTCTGTAGGCCTAGTCATAGCAACTGGACTTCTTTTATTTCTGTCTTAGAAACATTTTGCTGCTCATCCAGGCAGTTTCTTCGGTCTAAGAAAAAGGTTGATCAGGGAACCCCATATACTGTATGTCTTCCTCACTGAATCTGAATAGGCTGGTTAGATGAACAATAAGGGATGGGAGTAGGCACAGAATTCCCCAATTAACAAAACCAGCTGGGAAGTTCACAGATCATGATCATGTGACTCCTGGATATTACCTCCATTCATAAATGTGAGCCAGTTGCCAAATGCCTGAATTATGATCATGTGACTGAGGGGGTGATAAATCCCTTTTTCCAAGGCCATTGTAATTTGAATCATCATTAAACAAACATTTGTAAGTCAAGAAGTACGTGTAGTGGAAAAAACATTTTGAATTTTGCAGCCAATTGTGAATGTGATGCTGGGGAAAAAGCTATTCTTTCATCTGACATGAGTGGATGGGTGTGAAGAAGAAATTGATTTCCAAAAAGAAATGAGAACACAGTTGTTTGTTGAGTATCTGCATAACAAATGATCTGTCTCTTTCAAACCTATGCCATTGATGCAGATTGAGACAATTCATGACTGATAGAAGAAAGATGAAACAGAATATGTAGATATTTCTCTTCCATGGATCAGCCAGAGATCCGTGTACAGATTTACAAACCAGTCTAACCCTAGCATCCAGTCTCAAAGTTTGTGGGTTTTTCTCAAATGGACAAATGCCATCATCCTATCCCTCCTCTATTCTAACTCTCAAATTTTATCAGGACTTCATTTTGGCCAGTTCGGACTGCTACAATTACCATTCTGTGGGAGCTTTTCAAAAACATTCCACTTCAGCAGTGTATAGGTTGATGTGGGACAGCACTGAGGAATTCCTAAGTTGCTCTCTTTCCAGGGCATCTCAAGACATTCATGTATCCCATCTTAAAAAAAGAGCATGACATGGAGCATGACGCTTATCTGTTATTTCTTCTATCTGACCAGGACTCTGATATATCTTTTCAGTTTGTTCTATTCATACCAACTATGACTGAAGATGAACACTAATTGTGGTGACTGTCATTATGTATTATTATCACTTTGATTTTATTCTTATGTCATTTTATTGTATTTTATGCCTATTTTTAGTCCTATCCTAAAATAATTTTAGGTATGTGCTTCTATGCAGTGTGTTCTGGCCTAATGGCCATGATAAAGATTTATTGCTGTTGAAGCTTAGGCTTCAACAATATTTCCAATGGAAACTGCTATTTTTCAGGTATTTCCTATAAAAAAGCATTGTTTTGTTCAAACCACAAAATAAGATTCATTAGTCTGCTTTTGTTAGATTCCAGCTCTTCAGATATATACACATTCCTTCATCTGAGAAATTGAAAGGCACATTAATTATACTTTTATGCTGTCTTGGGTACCCTTGTGCAGCAGCAAACATTCAGGATAACAGACTGTTATCATAGAATCAAAATATTATAGAATCAGAAGTGATCACAAGGACCATCCTTTCCAACTCATTGCACATTCAGAAATACAAATTAATCATTTGTAAGAAGTTGCTACTCAGCAACTTCCTAAAAAGTTGCTACTCAGCATCTTCCTAAAACCTCCCAGAGATAGAGTTGCTTAGGTAGGTTATTCCACTATTGTACAGTTCTTACCATCTTTTCCACAAATTTAAATAATATTTAGACAGCTGCAGCTTATACATGAAATTTCTAGTCCTAGTTTCCATAGCTGTGAAAAACAGTTCTCATCCACCTTCTATAGCTTCTCTTAATGTACCTGCATGCAATTGTCATCTCTTCCCTAAATCTTCCTCTCTCCAGATTGAGCATTCCAAGTTCCTTCAGCTTTTCTTCTTAGGACATGAAAAAACAGGACCTTTACGTCTGAGATCACACCTTGGGTTTTTTTTGTTTTGGTTGAATTATACCAAAAAAGAAGGGATACCAACCAACAACTGCCCTGCTTTCCCTGCAACAGCCAGTATGCAGCCTCCCACTATCTCTCTCCCAGCCTGAAGATTTTAATACTTGGTCCAGGCCACACTCTAGTACACACATTCTCCCATCTCCTTGACACAACTGATTATTCACAACCAAATGCTTATACAGAAAAATAAATGGTCTACTGAAGGCATGACCAGTAAAATCTATTTATTAATAGTGATTTAATGCAAAAAAAATGAGACTGTCATAATTATAATAGCTGCAGATTCTGAAACAAATAATCAAGAGGGAATGATTACAAAGTACCATAAATTTAGTCCCCCACCTAATCCCCAACATACACATTTCTAAAGCAAGAATTTTCACCAACTGCTGGCATATTTAAAAAAAATGTAAAAATCACCTCTACTTCAAGACATATATAAAATAATCCATTACCTCTCTTTGTTGAACAAGAAATGAATCAATAAGACTTTTCTGGTCATTTTCATCAAGAGTTGTGAGGTATTCTATGAAGGTGGTCTGTATGAAATCATTGAACTCCTTTTTGTTGTTCATTACTTTTTTATAAGAACTCAAAAAGAATCCCAACATGGGAAACATATTATAAAGCTGGAAGAAAGGTGAAGGAAAACATTAAGGAAGCTGAATATTCTGAATACGCTTTTCAGGTGGACATCTCAAAGCATTTTTAGGAAAATAATGTGCAAAACAATATTTACAAAAAATAAACCACAATAATAAGCAAAAAGTATGATGAAGGAAGCTACAGATAGTCAATATTTCAAATTCACAAAGGACCGGATCTCATGGACTAAATCTCCATACAATTATCGCCAGAGGAAGTGCTCATTTTCCAAAATACCACTGAATGAATTCATTATGCTCACATCCTGTTGATTTCCAAACAAGCAATAGGAATGATCAATCTAAGAAATCAAATGCAAGTTCTAGTCAAGGAAATTAATATTTTAGAGTTGTGGAATAAAGTGTATGTGTGAGATAGGGAAAGAGATTGAAGTGACATTTGCAATAGAAGGCTATCAACCTACAATTTGAGTGTATTTGCAAGTATCATGGACATTTGCTTATAGAAGGAAGGAAGAGGAAGTGATGAAATATGCATCAGGATGTCACAACAGAAAAAAACATACTTACGTACAAGAGTGGAATTTGAATCATGATATGCTTATATTGTCATGTGAATAAATTCTGCTGCGGATGTTTATGATAAGAAATATGTTTTGCTTACAATAAAGCCTAAATGAAATCCTTCCACCTATATTTCATGCTTTTTTTTTCTTCAAATGAAATATTAGATTACCGATATAGTTGGGCTCCCTGAAAGCTTAATATTTTCACTGATTAGCTTCAATAGATGTAGAAATGTGGCATCTTCATAGTCATAACGCTTCCCAAGTAGAATAGAAACTATGATGTTGGAAACAGCAGCAGTCAAAATTGTTCTGACCTCAAATGGTTTTCCTGGGCAACAAATGGTAAATCAAAACAGAATAGTGAACAAATGTCAATGCATTTAGATTCAAAGTCAGTTTAGATAAAGGGAGCATTTATCATAGAAACCTAGAGCCAGTGCTGATGAAATCAGATCTATTTAGGGTAAGAAATGTGAACAATTACTTGAATGGAAATTGATTGCATTACAGTAGAGGCACTACTGTAATTTTATTGATCATCAGTAATGATTTCTTTGCAAATGAGGAAATATTTTAAAGTAAAATCAGAATACATCCTCATTAAATGATTGAAGTTTTGAACAGCTAATGGCTGCCAAGTTCATAAGTATTTCAATTTGGATCATCAAAGGGTATTGGATGAGAAAATGGGCTTGTATTGTGTTTTGTATTGTATTGTTTTTTAATTTATTGGAGATTGTCATGAGAGGCATGTTATTTTGGTGGCAACTCTGGAGCCTACCGAGTTTTGTTTGGTACACTCGAGTGGTTCAATAAGAGGACTGCAGAACTCAAACTCCTTTTTGAGCTGTTGGCTGTGAGGAAAGAGAGCTGTGATTGCTCTCTTTCTTTGCTCTGAAGATTGCCATCATGTTGGTAGCTGCCCTAGGATTGCTTGGGAGGAAGGTTGCTGGCTGTGCTTGCTGGTGCTTTGCTGTTTTGTGTGGCAATGTGGCCAGTAGCTGGATGGGTGACAGTGGAGACTTGGTGCTTGGTGGCAGTGCTGAATTTCTTCATGACAGCAGCAGTAACAATAGGAGTGGTTTACCTGTCAGTGGTAGTCAAAGATTGGGTAGTCTCTCTGGGGCAGTAGGAGTGTTTGTTATATATCAGTGGTGCACAGTCACATGCAAGGAACATTTGGCTTCCTGATGATGACAGTGGCTTGACAGCTATCTGGATTATGCTGAGGACTAATGGCAGATTTGGCCTCTTGAATTAAGAGTTTTTGCTTCTCCTTCTTGGAAATCAGAGGAGGATGATCTTAGGTGGCTGAAGCAGGAAGGATTAGCAGCAGTGGTCAGCTTGTTCCTAGAGGTTGTTATGCATCCCTTTATGGGAGCCATCTAGTCTTCTTCATCACTAGATGCACAAAAAGGATGTTGTAGTGACCATTTTGTGGTCAGTCAGATTTTGTCATCTGGATTTTCTCATCTGCATGGCCTGGTGACTGTTGGTAGCATTGTACTGTGAGTAAAGGGTGACCTTCCCCATGGAAGGGACTTTCCTTCTGGGAAAGAACTAATTGTGGAATCTTATGTGTGATATGAGTGGCAACTCCTGGCCAATCTGGTGAAGTGTCTGGTGTAGGAATAGTTGACATATAGGTTGGTAAAGGTTGGTGGGTTTTTTTGCATTCTGGGAACTGCTGGGAACCTCCCAATTCAGGCAAGAAAGAGGGGTCAAGCAGGAAATTAATCCCCATGCAGCCTGACACCTCCCCCAAATTCCATAAATTCAAAAAATTCTTACCTGGTTGTTCTCAGGTGAAAGCAAGCAGTCTGTGGAGATTCTTATGACATAGGTGGAATTCAATAAAGTTGCTAACTTGGAACTTTCAGGAGTGGATCTGGTTGCCTGCCCTTGACAGGCATTGAGAGTGAGTGCTAAAGTGCCTGTGGACGCAGATTACACCAACTATGCTGACTGAGGACTTCTGGGAGTTGATATCCACACATCTTAAACTTGCCAAGGTTAGGCATTCCTGACTTAGATTATGTGTTTTTGTTCTCTGAGAAACTGCAACATGATTCTCATTTATCCAAGGCAGGGAGGAGGAACAACTCTAGTTCACAATGTTTTCATCTTTATATATAGGATTACAGCTCTAACAGTCCTCCCTTAATTATATAGAAAAGTAAGTCTAAAATTTCCATTCATAAGAGATCATTAGATGATATAAAATTAGAAATTCAAGAATGTAGAATAAGAAACTATTCCCAGTATAAACACTACCAGAAAGGATTTTGATATCCTGTCAGCCTTACTAGGTAAACCAAACAGGAAACAGGACCAGATGAGTTAATTCTACTTTTTTGTAAGGTTACATTAACCGAATCTTGTAAGTCTGAAACTGCTTCTCTTCTCCCCGCCCCGCCAGTCACCTTTACAGTCCAGGGAGGGCCTTTTCTGAGCCTTTTCATTTGTCCTGAAAGATGCCTGGTATAGCATTAGGAGGAAATGCCAGCCCACCTGCATAAGTCTCAATTGTCTTCATTAAGACACTACACTCTTCAATGATTTTGTCTTCAATCATCCTCCTGCCCATTCCGTAGTCCCGTAATGTGGATAATGTGAACCGTCGCATCACTTTCCAGTTTTCACCATGAGCAAAAATAATACCTGAATTGAAGAGTTAAAGACAAGAAATCAAATTTAAGATCCATTTGTATCTATCAAAATTCTATCATTATAATGCATATATCTCTTTTGAAGTTATTTCCAGAATTGAAGATGGTAGACAGAGTGGATTACATTTATGGAGCTCCCTGTAGCCCATGGAGTCCTTGTATTTTGAGGTGGTAGATATCCCCAAAGATGCTTTTGTGGGTGCTTGGTGAGTGGTATGAGAGACCGGGGGTAATTGAGAACCTTGTTTTTCCCTCCTACTTGCACATTTTTTATCCTTGGAAGAAGAGACTTAAGAGAGCGCAGTGAAACCCTCTCACCGCAGAGTCAGCTGTTTGGTGGTGGAAGAACCAGTCAGTTGGAAGCCAGCAGCAGGAGCAAGAGGCAGCTGAGGGGTTTACCTCTTCCTTCCCCTTTTACATCATTTTGTCTTTGGTCAGTATTCCTGTCCTGGATGAGACCCCAGTGGAACCTTCAGTCCATGAAGTTCAGTGATGGAGGAGCCAGCAGTTCAGCAATGGCGGCAGCCAGCAGTGGGAGCAGCAGCTAAGGACCCTGCCTTTCCCTCCCCTCTACATGGCCTTTTACCTTTGGAGGAAACCCTGACACAACCCTCTGTTTCCAAAGTTAGCTACTTGGCAGCGGAGGAACCAACTGGTTGGAGGCTAACAATGGGAATGGCCATTTGGCAGAGAATTGTTCAGCAGCCAGTGGCAAGAGACTGTGGGGAATTGGGGGGCTCTTTTTTCCTGTCCCCCTCACGTGGAATTCCATCTTCAGAGGAGGTTCTGACACAAAGGAAAAGTCAGCTGTTTAGCTTCTTCATTTTCTATAACTTTCTCTATTTTATGATTCCACCAGTTCTTGATTTCAGGCAAATGGTATTTCTTGCAGATCTTCCAGTGCTCCATTGTTGCTACTTTGTCCTGCCATTGTCTGGAGTCAGTCTGTGCAATCTTCTTGCAGCAGCTAACGAGGCAGTCCACTGTTTCTTCAGCTTCTTTGCAGAGGTGGCATTTGCTGTCTGTTGTCTTCTCAATTCTAGCCTTGTATACATTTGTTCTTAATACTTGTCTTCTGCAGCCAGAATTAGCCCTCCTGTCTCTCTTCAAATTTTCTGCTCTTACCCATTGCCAGGTTTTGTTATTATCTGCTTTGCCTGATTTTTTTTTAATGTATTGGCCATGTAATGCTTTACCTTGCCATGTCTCTTTTCTATTTTTCATTTGTCTTTCTTGTACGCAGTTTCATCTCTCCAGTATTCAGTAACCCTTCCTGGTATCCTAGCTGTAGTGCTCCTTCTTCACTATCCTTCAGGAATTCTTCCAATGCCCTTTTTTCCTTTTCAATTGTCTGGTGTGCTTACAACATTCCACGCCCATATATTTTCCTTGTAGGTAGAGTCTATCAACATCACTGCATGGATGAAGGTCATTATTTTTCTGATCTTCCTATCCAGGGCCTTTAATTCTGCTTGAATCCAGTCCATTATTCCAGCTGTGTATCTAATGACTGGAATTGCCTAAGTGTTAATTGCCTTCATGGGATTTCCTCTATGGCTTTGAACTTTAAGATCTTCACTCTCTTGATGTATGTACTTTTAAACTTTTTCTTGATTTCAGTGTGCTTGATGTTATCAGCTTGAAGAATGCCCAGGTATTTGTAATAATCATCTTCATCCAGACACTTGATGTTATTGATTTCTTCAGTTTTCACTATTTTCCCCCTTTTGATGGTGAGGGTGGCACATCTGTCCAGTCCAAACTCCATTGCAATATCTTGGCTGTATATATATGGACAATATTGAGCAGCAATTCTATTTCATATGATATTTTTCCATACAACTTCAGATTATCCATATAAAGGAGATGGTATATTGTGGCAAATGTTTTTGATGTTTGATAGCCATGGCCTGACTTGTTCAGTATGGTTGAATCAGTGGCATGACAAATAGCAGTGGCAATAGTGATTCTCTTTGAAAGATTCCTCTCTTGATGAATTTTATTAACCTCTCCAAGTCTAGCACCATTGACTCACAAATATGTCTTCCATTGTTCCATCAGTCTTTGCACAAAATTTCTGACATTTCTACTGACTCCTGTTATGTCCAGGCACTTGATTATCCAATCATGTGGCAAGAGACGAATCAAATTGGTCTTCCTTCTGTTGCAGTTTTTCAGAATCATCTTGTCAGTTAGGAGCTGATTTTTTGTTCCTCTACAGTTTGGACAGTTTCCTTTCTGCTCAGGTGGAGAGAACTTGTTTTCAATTAGATGCTGTTGAATTGCATCAGCTACTACTGATTTGAAAGTTGCTGGTAAGCACATAATTGTCCTGAAGTTGCCTGGTGATGTCCCTTTTGCTGGACCTTTCATTATCAGGTATGTTCTGCCAGATGTTAGCCACTCTTCAATTTCAACTCCTTGCAGTATCATTGCTTGGCAATGAGTGGGTGTAGGCCAGTCAGATGTTTCAACTGAGAACAATGCAGTTCATCTTTGCCTGGTGCTGACCAGTTTTTGATCTTCCTTGCCTTTTCTCCATAATTTATGCTGTTATTATTAGTTCTATCATTTCAGTTTCCTTTTTATTCTTATCTACCTCCTTTCGCCAATCTGCATTCTTATTGTATTTCTTTAGGTTATCCCATAGTTGTGCCCAGAACTGCACTGTTTTATCTTTGTTAGTTGTTGATTGGTTCACTGCATTCTTTCCATTGATGAATCAGTAGAAATGTTTCTGATTTGACTGGAATTGGAGATTCTTCCTGTACTGTGCAATTTGAGATTCATATTTGCTGATTTTCTTTGCTATAGTTGTTATCTGCTGCTTTATTATTTTCGGTGCTTCCTTGATTTGCCTTATTTCTAGGTAATATTTCTTGATCAGGTATTCTGTGGTCTTCTTGTTCTTCAGCTTCTTTTTTTAAATTTGTTCTAGCTTCCTTGCATCTGATCTTAGCTTGCCGATCTTATTTTCCAGCCCTATCTTCCATTTTGGTGGTGTACTGTTTGGCTTTTTTTTCTTTGTTGATTTTTGAAGCCCAGGTATTCAGTTATAACTGCAGCCATGGTGTACATTAGTTGGTTTGTTTCTTGCAGTGAGCTGGTCTTATATTTGATATTATAGAATTGGCATATTTTAATACTTGTTTCTTTGGAACAAGCTTCAGTACAGGCAATCTTATTCTGTTGTGCTGCTCTACATGCTCAGTTATTCTTCATTTAAATTCTTCTTCTTTAGTTAGAGGGTTTTGGTCTTCCTGAGGAGAAGCCTGAAGAAAGGATGCCTATCTTGGGAATGAAAATGATTCAATCTCTATGCTGGTTTCCTCTACTGCTGCCTCCTTCTGGTTTGCTTCTACAATTTGAACTACTTCTGGCAAAACTTTGGTTTCTTTGCCATGGGCGGCTCTTTTAATTCTGCTTCTGTGAACATTTTATTTATTTTTATAAATTGTGATTGATCTGCTAGCCTCTGTTCTGTTATTTCTGTTTCTGGATGTTGTTATTTCCAGAACTGGTACATTCTTTTTGGGTATCCTCTTCTTGTTGAAATTGAGTTGTAATAACAGATTATTATTTCTTTATTTTCAATATTTAAATATCTATGATGGATCAACACCTTTTCTTCCAATAATTCTATGGCTGCCAGCCCTGGTTGCTCAGCCAAAGTCCTGAGTCCTGCAGCCCATTTTTCACCAGATATCTAGGAACTCCAATACCTAGCATGGTCCTTGTTAATCCTGGCAACAACCAAGCCAATATGGATTTCTGTAAATTATATTTCACTATATTTTTTGTGGGAGAGACACTCTTCATCTGGCTCCTATGATGAGACCTGTTCAGTATGGTTGAACCTCTGGCAGAGTTCTCATCTTCCTCAGAGCATGCAAGCCCCACAACCATGTCAAGGTAGCACCTTACTGGAGACTATGTATACTATGCATATGAGGAGAAAAATAAAGCAAAATGTATACATAATACCAGGACTCTCCAGATCCAAATTTTCAAAAAAGCAGAATCAAATCTATTGTGCACGTGGGGGGAATGTATTATTTTTTATTATAATTTGCCTTTTTTTTGTTCTCCAGCTCCCTTCATTACTACTTGAGGATCAAGTCAAGGTGGCAAAATAAATATTTTTCTCTATCCTGTTTGGATTGGAAGAAACTGTCTCATTCTTTGAAATACTGCCCATGAAAATGTCAGTGGAAAATACATAATACTACATAATACTGATCGCACATCTGATCACTCATGATCCAGAACACAATAACTCACCAAAGCCCTTTGAAAAGTCCTCAAAAATGGGGACAGCAGCTCTCTCTGCAAATGCCTCTGCCTGGTTCACCAAAGCCTCTTTGACTGTCTCATAGCCAGTCAGCACCACCATTTCCTGGCCTCCCATTTTAAGACGGAAAATGGGACCATATTTTTTTGACAACTGGAATCCAACAGAAGAAAAATGGGAGACCATTTTGATCAATAATTAATAACTGATCACGTGCAGAATTCTGTTTAAAATATCTTGTCTCACAATTCCAAGGCTGAGATCAAGTTATTTTTCTGTTTTATGGTATATTACAATTTAAAAATGTGTAAAAAGATAAAAGTTTCCCCTGCCATTCATGTCTGATTCTAAGGGCAGTGCCCATCTCTGTTTCATAGCCAAAGAGCCAGCATTGTCCAAAGATACTCCCATGGCCATGTGGCCAGCATGGAATGCTGTTACCTTCCCACCAATGTAGTCGGTACCTATTTATCTACTTATATTTTTACATGCTTTCGAACTGGTATTTTTCTATTTCATAGCATATTGTGATGCTGTTATTTTTATAATTTTCAAATTTCATTGCATTGCATTTATACAATATTGGTATTACCTATAAAAATGTGTATTCTTATGAAATAAATTTTTGCACACCAGATCACCATGGAAAACGGATAACATATTTCTCATAAGTTCTGAAGGGCTCAACCTTCAGGACTTTGTGTGAATCTGAAGCCTGCACAGGGGTATACATTCCAGCATTTTCCAAAGCTGCCTTGCAGCCTTCAGCATTGGACATACAGTGGAATTTTATCGAAGAGGCTCTGCTACATTGTTAGAGGATCACACAGAAGCTTTCCAGTAATTCCCTAGTAATTTCTGAAGGTGATCATGAGAATTCCTTAACGAAAGAAATGAAAATATATTCACACAAATGAATCTGAAAATCAGGAAAGTCATACCCTGTCCGCTTCTTAAAAAGCTGTAAGAAAATCTTGGGTGGGGTGTTATTCCCTTCAGAGAGCATGTTTATTATTTCGAATTCTGTTTAAAAGGTGCCAGCACAGAAGTGCTTCCAAGTACATGTATGACATAATATAATTCACTTTAATAACATGTATTATTTCTTTATAGGTTCACTGGGATTATCTGCAAATCCAGATAAATAATTACAAATGTTACATCCATTCACAAAGCAGCTTTCCTTGAAATAATCCTTCCAGGATGTTTAAACATATTCAAATACCAGATAAAGCCTCACATTTTAAACATTTTCATAGATACTATAAACTAGCAGGGAACAAATGAAGTTAACTGAGCAAGTTACCATTTTGGGCAAAGAACATTCATGCTTGTTAATCATCAGGCTTTACCTGCATCATTGTTCTGTAAGGCCTCTTCAGATCCATCATGTGCAGATTTCCCAAAACAGGTATGGGCCTGGGTCCTGGGGGAAGATTGGGGGAGCTGTTATTCCAGGAACTGCTCCTTTTCAAAAGGGACATAATTGCAAGAATAAATAGTAATAGTATTAAAATTGATCCAGTCCAATCCATGTCCTTTTAGAATGAATTCTGCAAACTGAAGTGATCCGATTGCGTTTCACAGCACTGCAGTAGGCACAGCCTATCTATTCTTTCTGATGATTGATCAGAGCGAACCTCTTGTTTTCTCGGTCCACCCTAGGAATTTGCCCGAACATGCTATGCATGGGCAGGATCTACAAAACTTTTGTAAACAAGTTTAAACTTAACTTGAATTGTGCAACAATCCAACTTTTAGGACAGATGTTAATAAGTTTGTGTAGAATATTCCTGGTGAATGTTTCACTATTCAGTGAAGGAATCAAGGAAATGGAATCAAATTAAGCAATATTGGGGACCAAAGAACAACAGAGACATGCCTTCTTGAGTAATTATTTATCCAATGTTTTTACACAATGAAAAATATTTTTTATGTCTTTGTGTGAAGGAAAAGATTTTTTTTTTCACATGATCTCTTTTCTGGGCCAAAAGAGTTTTTGTGATAAACTTTCTTGTGGCACTGAAGTCTTGGCACTCACATATGTGTATGTGAGGACTGGAAGATTTGTTATGGGTGAGAGCTGCTACACAGTTAACACCCCTCATCTCAAGTGGCATCTCCTTTGACATTTGCACAAGGTTGGTACAAAAGTGGGGGCAATTTATGCAGATTTCCATATTTGCCTGCAATTAGCTTCTTTTCATTTTGTCCAACTTTATATGAGGAAACATGTCTGCTTATCGCTCCTTCCTTCCTTTTTTCTGACTGTGTTCCATGGATATCAACTTTAGTGCTGATGCAAAATTTGGGGATCTTCTTAGATTCACAACTTCATGATTGCTGTTTCATGGAAGGCCTTTGTCTATGTTCCAATTACATCCATACTTAGACTGAGAGACTCTTAAGAGTCATTCACTCTTTGGTGATTGTAACCTTGGACTTCTGTAATGCACTCTATTTGGGGCTGCCCTTGAAGGCCACTCAGAAGCTGCAGCTCTGCTTCTTGAGCTGCAATGATAGGCTTCTGGGGGCAATTCAAAGTGCTGCTTGTGAGCTATAAAGCCTTTCATAGAACAGGGTCCTGTTATTCAGGGACAACCTATCCCCTATTGTTTATCTCTATGTCATAATATTTCCCTGACAGTAGTCCTCATTTAGTGGATACAATTGGAACCAGCAACTTGGTCACTAAACAAAGCAGCCACTAACTGAAGTATCATGTGACTGCAACTGTGCTTATGATTTTATTCCAGCTCTCTTTTGCTTTACAGCAGTATAAGTATACAATCCTAACAGCTAGATGAGCCCAAACAGTAGAGATGTTTTCCAGAACTCACAAGGAAGCGCAGTAAAAGTGCAAATCTTATAGCCCTTCTCCCCCACTCTGCTGCCCTTCGGAGTACTCATCCCAGTGCTGAGATAATTTGCAAGAAGAGAACTAAAGCTCATATTTACATTCATTGGAGAGGGAGGGATTAAAGAGAGTAAATAGGCATACAGAGGGGACTACAACTCAGAAGGAATGCATTAGCATCTGCTTGTAACAAAATTGCAAAAAAACAGAGGTAGAACAATTAAGGATGAAAGTGTCCGCTGCACTTTCCAAAAAAAAAAGCGAGGGAATTCCAGAAAAACATCTACTTTTGCTTCATTGACTATGCTAAAGCCTTTGTCTGTGTGGATCAC
>JANHZU010010359.1:264009-284293 GCA_032468055.1 Acrochordus granulatus | reverse complement strand
CACTGTACCAGCAAAAACCATCCTAGAGGATGTATAGTTAGAAATATAAAATCAATGACAGGAACACGTTCAGCACAATTTATTTACATAAGACAGAACCTCAGGAAGAGGTTACTGGAAGGATTAAGAGATATTGTGATAAGGTCATAATGGAAATTCTATTCTAATAATATTAAAGAGAGAAAAATCTAAATCACTTTAAGAATAAGCTGTTATAATAACCAAGAGAAAGATGGAAATCTTAGGTAAAAAGAAGGATGTACAACAATGAACACAAACTTTCATAATCAAGAAAGGATAAGAAAAATACTTCAACCAGGAAAATAGTAAATAAAAGTAAGGAAAATAAAATGTTTTTAAAGATCAGAGAAATCAGGAAAATTTCAGCTCATGTGAGAATATTTATGTTCACTAAAAAGGTTAATGGGGCTAAAGGAATATGAATGGCTAAGTTTTATTTCCCTTCATTGAACTGTATTCAATTCTTGGAGACAGCCAGGACAAGTCCCTGAAGTTTACTTCACAAGGCTTTTTTACAAGTGGTTTGCCATTGCCTCCTTCTTAGAATGTGACTGGCCCAAGGTCCACCCAGCTGATTTTGTGCCAAAGGCAAATCAGCTAATCCTAATAAATATGCTGGTGTTCAGAAGGTTCTTTTATTTATCCTAATAAATAATCTGGTGTATACCTAACAGCATTCTTTTTGAGGATCACTACCACACCATCTCTACATATGGATTTATGCCCTGAATAATTCTTGGTCTTCTGGTTTCTACCTTGATGCCTCAACCATTACACCAAATTGGTTCTCAAGGCTACAGTTACAAATGGAATCACAAATGAATTTGCAGAGAAAAAGCATACTCAAGAACCAGTCAAAGTAGAAACTGAGATGCAATAGGCAAAAAACTAGTTGTCCAAAAGGAAAGCACAGGTGCAGATGAAATACTCATTGAGCTGTTTATGGCTGCCAAAAAAGCCTTTTTTAAAGTGCCAACATCTTTTTATCAATAATATGGAACAAATCGATGTAACTTAATGATTGGAAAAAAAGTCAATACATGTAACTATATTCTGAAGATAGAAAAGGAAGGGCTGCAAGGGAATGTACAAATAACTATATTATTATTACTCATGCAGCAAAGTTTTCAGATCATATGCTCAAAGATGCAGCTGTAGATGGAAAGAAATGCCAAATGAACAGGAAGATTTCAGAAAATGTAATTGGACACAAAATCACATAATTAATATAAGATGAACTATGGAGAGAGCAAAACTATATTGGGATTTACTTTGTATTTATTAATTAGAGCAAGATTATCAGAAGAAGTATAAAGATAACAATAAAATAAAGAAATACAGTGGAACCTCAGATTACAAGCACCTCACTGCACGAGGTTTTTGCAAGACGAGCAAAAATTTTTAATAAAACTTATTTCGGATGACGAGTGGCAACTTGCAAGACGAGCACTGTGCAATGAGCTTGTGCAGGAAATCTCACAATGGAGCCAACGATTCTCCTCTCTCGCTGCGTAAATGGCATAAATTAAGTGAAAGGCGTTCAAGAGAAGCAACTCCTGAGACTCTGATTCCGGATTCTCCCTCCAGGCAATCCCCTCCCCCTCCTCTCCTCCCTCTTGTCTCCCTCATGCCAGCCAGGACTCTTTCTCAAAGCGTGCGCATGCGCACGCATATGCACGCAAAATAAAGCAGGAATTCCCCCTCATCACCTGGCACCATCCAGCCTGTCCCCTGCTGCCCGTCTCTTCTCCCCTCATAGCACAGAGGCAGGTTAAGACAATAAACATTTCCAAAATGCCCAGGAAAGACCCCCGGAAAGATGTTACTGAGGGAAAAGGGAAAAGACCATTTTGACTCGAGTGGCGGCAGAGGATCCTCCGAGCCAGCAGGGGGCGCCGGACAGCAGCCAGTCTAGCAGCAGCCGAGGTCAGAACCTGCCTTGAAACAGATCCATAAGTGCTGATTAGTTTGTTCTATTTCTGCTTTATACTGTGTTAATCATTGTTACTTGTTACAGATGTTAGGGTCAATCATTTCTACATAAAATTGTGGTGAAAATGATTTTTTTGTGAATATTTTTGGGGGCATGGAACAGATCATCCGACCTTCTGTTGTTTCTTATGAAAAACCTCGTTTTGGTTTAAGAGCATTTCGAACTAAGAGCATTCTTCCGGAAGGGATCAGGCTCGTTATCCCAGGTTCCAGTGTAGTAATTAAATACTGTATTACCACAAGAAAAATAAGTACTAAAATAAAATAGTGATTAGCTAATACCACTAGAAAAATAAGTAATTATTTTTCTAGTGGTAATATATAGCTATGAAAAGATATTAAGAGCAAGAGAAATGAGACAGGCACTTTTGAATAACAAATCCATAAACAGCTAGTAAAAGTCCATGAACTGCAGAAAGTAATGAATGAATCCTGAACCAAATAAAGACTGACTACTCCCTTGGGACAAGCAGAAACTCATTATTCAGGCACTTGATGCAAGCAGGAAAAAAAATTCCTATACTTGACAAAACTGAGGGAAAATTGAAGGGACAGATTACAAATAAGGTGGAAGATTATGAAGAGATCAAACTATGACTTATCACCACATACACTTTGAGACAGCAAGTGTTTGTCACTGCATAGTCACTAGGGGTTATATCTGATTCAATGCATTTACCTGGCTAATTGCTCTTGTGTGTAACAGTATTTTCTAATATTACACAAATAAAGAACTGGTATGACTGCCAAGTTATTACCAAAACTCAGCATCACATATATTATTACAGCAAACAGGTGCCTAAACCACAAAATCTTATCAGCAGAGCAATATTTTGCCAACAGGTCAGAATTCAGAACACAGATTCTTAGTACTGAAATCATTAATGCAAATGTTTTGCAACGTCAGAACTTGCTAATATGCACAAGCCTTTTCTTAGAATATTTATTTTCCCATGTGATAATATTTATATTCTATAAATACTTACAGAAAATCTTGGAGTTGATGTGAAATCAGTTTTATTTTCTCTATCCCTAGATTCATATTTTTCTTTCTATAAATATCAACAAAAGAACATTAAACCAAAATAATTTTCAAAATATGTATATATTTAAAATTCTACAGCTACAAATAATTATATTTATCAACATGTAGAAGTTGCCTTTTTTAATACATCATTTATGTGTTTTAATCAAAAATATTAATTTCTAAAATACTGTTTTTTCAAAATTAAATGAAGTTTCATTTACCTTATAATTCATGGGGGTCAGATACCAGAACAAGCCAAAGCAGGTATATGCTATGCAAACAGTAATTGTTATACATACAACTAAAAATGTAAATAATGTTGTAGGTGCATTAAATCCTAAAAGAGAAAGAAAAAAAGTCTGTCAACCTAAAGTTAGATGCAGGATAGGATGGAATAGGCAGCAGTACAATCTTAGCAGTAGAATCATAGCATAGTGGATGAAAACAGTAAATGCCAGTAATAAATAAATTACATAGATATAAAAATGTGGTTGGCTCCAACCCTAGGGGCATTTTGAAAACAAGGCTGCTTTCTTAGAGTTTAATTGAGTCTGATGATTTAATGACATATTAGGTTGCCATTATGTATATTACTATTTATTGTATTTTTAACCCAATATGAACTGTCCAGCATCACTATTGAAGATGGGCCACTATATTAATGTATTAAACAAATCAGACTTGAAAGTCAATTATGCAAACAGCTCTGTATTTGCCTTTAGTTTCAACTAAAGACATAAAAGTTCTTTTATGTCTTTTATCTTTCATAAACAAGACATAAAAGTTCACTATGCAGAAGGTACTGGCAAGCCATTTCTGAAATGTGAAAAACTACATGGACTTACTCCTGGATTGACTCAAAGGACCACAGGAACAACTGATCACCCCTTTAGTTTCTCCTCTGTCCTTACATTTTAGAGTACTGTACTCCTATGCTCTCATCAAAATATATATCAACAGATTAACCAAACATCCATGACAAATAATATATTTATTTGCTGCAATGTCTTCATTTTTTTTCAGAGAACACAGATATTTACCTAATCTCAAAAATGAGAAGAAAAACAGCCAAAAAAGGCAGAGAATTGGAGCTGCTAGTGCCTGACTCACAGCTGCAATATGAATTTGCTTCTCTAATTTGACAGGAAGGAATGCATAGTAAAGGTTGTGGCGATCAACTGTATGTTTCAACAATATATAAATTAGCCCTAAAAATAAAAAAAAGACATCTGAATTACTAAGAATGGTTATTAAAAGTTTTAACAACAATTTCTATCAACATCCAAAAGACTCCTTCAATTCATTTTCAACTCCTAGTGATAAATTAAGTCTCAAAAGTGAACAGAAATTAATGGTGATAATATTTTCTTGTTTTCTTAACAAGTATTACTATTTCAATTCAATATATTGCACATAAATAGTCCATAATATAACAATCAATACACAATATTGATATCACAGGTAACTTTACTCATTCCCTACATAAGCATTATAAAACAAGTTCCTATCATCTTTGGCATGCTGTTGAGATGTAATATATGAAAGATGGGTGATAGAGTATAATATACTAGAAGACTATCAAAAGATAAATTCAACTTTTTATTATTAGCATTTAAAAAAAGAATTTTGCCTCCCAAATCCTGTGTTGTTAGGTAAAAAACAAGCTAAGAAAAGCACACAAAGCATGGTTTCTGGAATTTTTTCTAATTAAGCAGTGGCCATAAGAGACATCTGTAATTACATTACAAATATTATCTAAAATCTACCAGATATCTTCAGTTTATTTTTTCATGCTTTTTAACTGGTGAAACTTTTGGGCCCAGCATGCCAAAAATTCCTAATGCCTAATTTGATTCCACTTGTGTATCACTGCCCCCCCACCTCAAACAAAAGAGAAACAATTATTTATATCTTCATTTATTTTTTTAAAAAATAGAGTCTAATCATGTGTGATCCTCAGAATCTGCCACATGTCCCTTACCCTCAGGCAGGATTTTCTCTCTGTTGACAGGCCCCCTATAGCCTATCCAAGGTTCTCTATGTCACATAAGCCCTTTGTTCATGAAGCAGCTTTTGAGAATGTTCTACCATGGCCTCTGTAGCCTCAAAACTCACTCCCCAAGAGCACAACCAATTCTTGTGCAATTTTTGTTGCACAGGAGCATTATTCCCTTGCATGACTTCCAGAGGCTGCACAAGAAAACCCATTCTCATGTGGCCTCTGCAGTGTCTGAAAATCATGCAAAAGCATACCCTGTTCTTGCATGATTTTCAGAGGCCACGCAACTTCCAGTAGCTGTGCAAGAGCTCACACCTACTCTTGTGTGTCCTCTGCAGCCTCCATAAATTGATTTTTGGAGGTTGCAGAGGTCATGTGAGAATGGCGTATGCTGGCCTCTGGAAGTCGCAGTTTCTAGAGCCTTGGAAAATCATGTTAGAATGGGATATGATTTCAAGAACAATTGTTGAATGTTGCTGAATACTGTTTGTGTTATGTCATTGTGGCGTGTCATAGGTTTGCCATCACTGTAATAAGTTGTAACATTCTTTTATATATTTTTTTCAAGAATGTAAATGCACAATGTAGATTCCTTGTTTAAAGTCCTGGATTGCTTTTAGTGCTATGCCCAATATTATTTCATTAATTAATATTATTTGCATTAAGGTTTTATAGAAGATGGAGGCATGCAGGAAGGAGGAGAAAAAAACATTCATCAAGAGGAGAACAAAACTGAATATTTGTGTATACTCATAATACTTAACCCAGCCACTGAGGTTAACCAGTGTAGCCCTCGTGCCGGACTCAAGCCCTGATAAATGGGGAGGGTTGCATCAAGAAAGGCATCCAGCGTAAAACCTATGCCAACTTAATATGCAAATAAACAAACAGATTTCCATACCGGATCGGTCAAGGCCCAGGTTACCAACGACCGCCAGTGGTACTGTTAACCAACAGGGTACCACTAGAAAGTATGCTACTGTTGGTCAAAGGAGGAGAAGGAGAGGAGGTAGGCATGTTTGGGAAAGCAGGAGAGGATAAAGGGGAGAAGTGTGGAGGTGAGAGTGGGAACCTTAAATGTTGGTACTATGACAGGTAAAGGAAAAGAACTGGCTGGTATGATGAAGCAGAGAAAGGTATACTGTGTGTCCAAGAGACTAAGTGGAAGGGCAATAAGGCAAGGAACATTGGAGGTGGGTTCAAGCTGTTCTATCATGGCATGGATAGAAAGAGAAATGGCCAGGGAATAATCTTAAAGGAAGACATTAGCAAGAGTGTATTAGAAGCAGAGAGTGACCAATAGAATCATGAGTGTGAAACTGAAAATTGAAGGGGGAGTGATAAATGTCATCAGTGCATATGCCCTGCAAGTTGGGTATGAGATTGATGAGAAAGAAGAATTTTGGAATAAGTTGGATGAAGTGGTGGTACGCATACCCAGAGAAGAAAGAGTAGTGATTGGAGCAGACTTCAATGGACATGTTGGTGAAGGGAACACCAGTGATGAGGAGGTGATGAGGAGGTATGGTATCAGGGAGGGAAATGCAGAAGGGCAGATGGTGGTGGATTTCACAAAAAGAATGGAAATGGCAGTGGCAAACACATATTTTAAGAGGAAGGATGAGCACAGGGTGACGTATAAGAGTGGAGGAAGGTGCATACAGGTGGACAGCATTCAATGGAGGAGATGCAGTCTGAAGGAGATCAGAGACTGAAAGATGGCAGGAAAGTGTTTGGTTAGACAACAGAGAATAGTGGTCTGCAAGACAATCTTAAAAGCGAGGAGAAGGAAGAAAGAGAGTGAGGACTGTACCAAAAATCAGATGGTGGAAACTGAAAGAGGAAGAATTTTGTGTGAAATTTGAGAAGAAGGTGAGTCAGATCCTGAGCATCAATAAGGAGGTGTGGGATGATTGGGCAACTATTGCCAAAGTGGTGAGGGAGAGAGCTAGGAAGGTTCTTGGTAAGAGACTTACTTATGGTAAGAGTAAGGGAGACAAAGAGACTTGGTGGTGGAATGAAGAAATTTAGGAATGCATAAGAGGAAAGAGGCAAAGAAAAATTGGGATAGCAAGAGAAACGAAATCAGACAAGAGTATAAGGAGATGCAAAACAGAGTGAAGAGAGAAATGGCCAAGGCAAAGGAAAAGGCATGTGATGAGATATATGAGAAGCTGAACTCAAAGGAAGGAGAAAAGATCTTGTATCAGCTGGTCAGACAGAGAAATAGAGAGGATAGGGATGTGCTGCAAGTTAGGGTTGTAAAAGATGCGGATGTAAATGTGCTGACAAACCAAGAGAGTGTTCTAGGTAGGTGGAAGGACTACTTTGAGGAACTGATGAATGTAGTATATGAGAGAGAGAGAGGAGGTTAAATGAGGCAGACATAGTGAATGGGAAATTAGTAAGGATGAGGTGAGGTGGGCTATGAAGAGGATGAAAAATGGAAAGGTGGTTGGCCCAGATGCTATACCAGTGGAAGCATGGAACTGCTTAGGAGAGATGGCAGTGGAGCTACTAACCAGATTGTTTAACAAGATTCTGGAAAGCAAGAAAATGCTTGAGGAGTGGAGAAGAAGTGTACTTGTCCCGATTTTTAAGAACAAGGGGGATGCACAAAGCTGCAGCAATTATAGAGGCATAAAGTTGATGAGCCACACCATGAAGCTGTGGGAAAGAGTAGTAGAAGCCAGACTGATAGGAGAGGTGACAACCAGTGATATGGTTTTATGCCAAGAAAGAGTACCACCGATGCAATGTTTGTGTTAAGAGTACTGCAGGAGAAGGACAGGAAAGGCCAGAAGGAATTGCACTATGTGCTTGTGGATTTGGGGAAAGCATATGATAGAGTGCTGAGAGTGGAACTGTGGTACGTATGAGGAAGTCTGGAGTAGTGGAAAAGTATGTGAAGTTGATACAGGATATGTATAAAGACAGTGTGACAGCAGTGAGGTGTGCGGTAGGAACGACAGACTGGTTTAAAGTTAAGGTAAGTTTGCATCAAGGAGCTTCCTATTTGCAATGGTGATGGACAGGTTGACGGATGAGGTCAGACAGGAGTCTCCATGGAATATGATGTTTGCAGATGACATTGTGATCTGCAGTGAAAGTAGGGAGTACACTGAGATGAACCTGGAGAAATGGAGGTATGCACTGGAGAGAAGAGGAATGAAAGTCAGTAAGAGCAAGACAGAGTCCGTGTGCATAAATGAGAGAGAGGATGGTGGAAGGATGCAGTTGCAAGGGGTAGAGGTGATAAAGGTGGATGACTTTAAATACCTCGGGTCGACTGCCCAAAGTAACGGGAAATGTGACAAAAAAAGTGAAGAAGAGAGTGCAGGCAGGATGGAGTAGATGGAGAAGAGTGTCAGGAATGATGTGTGATAGAAAGGTAGCTGCAAGAATGAAAGGGAAGATCTACAAGATGGCGTAAGACCAGCAATGCCGTATGGCCTGGAGACAGTGGCCCTGACAAAAAGACAAGAGGTAGAGCTAGAGGTGGCAGAGCTGAAGATGCTGTAATTCCCATTGGATATGACAAAGTTGGAAAAGATTAGAAATGAGTATATTAGAGGGCAGCACAGGTAGGAAGGTTTAGCGCTTAAGTGAGAGAAGCAAGAATTAGATGGTTTGGGCATGTATTGCAGAAGAATGAAGAGTGTGATGGGAAGAGACTGTTGAGGATGGAGCTACTGGACAGAAGGAGAAGATGAAGGCCTGGGAGGAGGTACATGGATGCTGTGAGAGAGGATATGCAGGTCGGTATGACTGAGGATGCTAAAGATTGAGGAAGATGGAAACAGAAGATTCACTGTGGCGACCACTGATGGGAGTAATTGAAAGAAGAAGATCAAAACATGGTCTTAGTTCTTTGATACTGAAGAATATTAACATTTCAACCAGGTTGTCTAGCATCAAGGAACCAGCAGTTTCCTCTGTGCACTATCAAGACAGTTTTCTGATACAGCATGCAAGTGATCAAATATTTTTCTTCTCTTATGCCCAACTCAGATAATGGCTCTGAGGGATTTCAACATACCAATGGAGCCTGCCAGAATGAAACAGGAACTAATTAAAACTCTTCAATATAATCTGCTAAAATTTTGATTTTCTGTCAACTACTTTAACATAGTCTACTCATTTGTTGCCCAACTTTTTGGCTTGAATCTATGAAGGCTTGATACTGAGCAAAAATTTAATGGAACTTAGAAAATTTTGTTGTCAGAATTGCATTCCTTCATATACAATTTTAATTAGGCATTCAACTTTTGGGCATTCAATAAATTTTAACTCAAAACACCACCTTCTCTGCTTGCTTTTTGTTATGATATATCTATTTTAAGTAAACATGGAAATACAAATAAAAATATTTCTTAGCGCGAAATGCTCGTAAAGAGAAATGCAGTTTCCCATAGGAAACAATGTAAAGTTGGATGATGCATTCCACGCCCCCAAAAATATTCACCAAATAATCATTTTCAATGGAATTTGATTCAGATTGTCCCAAACATCTGAAACAAGTAACCATGATGAATACACAATATAAATTAGAAATAGAGCAAACTAACCAGCACTTACAGATCTGCTTCGAGGCAGCTTCTGGCCTTGGCTGCTGCTTGCTGTCGTCACTTCAAAAAGGCCTTTTTTCTCTCAGCATTTCCGGGCATCGTGGCCAGTTTGAAAGCACTTCTTCCCTCCGTACTATGAGGGGAGAAGCGACAAGGGAGGATTTCTGCTTTATTTGGCATGCGTGTGGCTTTAAGAATATCCCGGCGCGAAGGAGAGGAGAGGAGGGGGAGGGGACTTCCTGGAGATTGAATCGGGAGTCTGAAGTCTCAGGGAGTTCTCTCTCTTGAATGTCTTTCACTTAATTTATGTTGTTTACGCAGTGAGAGAGAGGAGAGCTCCGTTGTGAGATTTCCCATGTGAGGTGATCACGCAGTGCTCATTGCGATCAGGAATGTCGACCTGCCGCCATGCGGCAGCGTAGGCAGAACGCACATGCGCGCATTGCTGCCTGTATGGGAATAAAGTAAACTGTGCGAGAGGAGAGTCGGCAGAACACACACGCACGCTTGCTGTGTCGGCAGATCTCTCACGCGGAGTTGCCTGAACAGGAAATACAGAGCACGCTTACTGATGACGTGCAAGGTTTGGCACGAAGTTTCCTCATCTCGTGAGTTGCGGCTCATCTAGCGGAATAAGTTTGATTAAATTTTTTTGCTCATCCTGCGAGTTTCTCGTCTTGTGAGGTACCACTGTACTTCCAAGAAGAGTTTATGTTGAAACTTAAACATTGCCATAGTATGAAAAATAAACTATAGTAAGAAACAAGCATTGTAAACTAAAAGTACTAGTATGTATCAACCATAAGCTAAACAAAATAAGCACAAAAAATAGCAAAAAGCAACCAATATAAAAAGCATTCAATACCACTCCTTAATTCCAATATTATACTCACAGTGAAAAAAGAAGTACCACAAAAACGGGTACACATTCCTCTTACAAAGCCTTCATGTGCTTGCAATGTACGGATGCATACACGCTTCATTAAGTTCCAGATTTTAACCTAATAAAATCAACAACATACTTATATTATAGTAATTCATAATTAAGTGCATAAAACTATTTTTCACATTTTTGAATTGGCCATCTCCCTCAGAGACTCTAGAAATAGGCAATATCTAAATATATATCAGCATTTAATAATAGTAGCAAATTACCATTCTGGGAGCTGATAAAAAAATAAAGGTGAACAGTTCTGGGAAATTTTTTTAATGGTTAAACTGACAGTCTTTCATTTGACAGTTTAGTTTTTCCACATTGATTTCATAATTAGATTTTTGAATTGCTGAAAATTCAAATTCCAGGCTGAAACTGGATGATCCTCCAAAAAGAAACATCTTATTCCATCACCCGGACTAGAAACAAATCCAATTCAGAACTAAATGTTTGTTCCATATCTGTTGTGGTATAACAGGGAAAATATATGGAAAAAAGATTCTTCAGTTGTAAAATAGGAATTGTTCCCGTAACATTGCCTTTAATCTGTATACACTTTCCATGGTGGTTAAAAGATTAAGTAACGTTAATTATCAAATTCCTCTTACTATAACTTGAAATTATTACTGGAGGTCACACAATTCTTGCTTTATTCTTTTGTTCAAACATTTGTATCATAGGGAAGGGCAACATTAATGAAAAAACAAGACCAAAAGTCATGGCAGCCATAAACTAAGGAATCCTGATCTATTGTAATAACCATAAGGATTAAAATAAGTCTCTAGTCTTGTTCATGTTACAGGAAAACATTCAGCAAAATCCATAAAAAGCTTATGAAAAAAGTTTTCACTTAGCAATCAAGAAAATATGTTTCAGTCATCTTAAAGTAACATTTACCTCTCCATCACATGCTCCAGACAGAACTGAAGACAAGCTTTGTGGATGTTTTGCCATGCAATTAACTCCATCCCGATGACCATCTAATGATGCAATAAAAGGTTTTGCAAATATACGATCTAATTTAGTTGCATTTAGTGCCCTTGTATATTCCCGTGGAATTTCAAATGGATGTAACGCAGGATCATAATTTCGTGGAACTAGAATAAAACCAAGATATTACCAACAATAATGACTGCCTCTCTCTTTTTTTCTTGTTTTGTATTTTGTGAATAGACCACAAGTAATTCTGGCAAATAATTTGTTCCCATCCTTAGATTCGCAATGACAGACAGACAGACAGATATTCTTTTCGATTTTCGAAGACTGCCTGGACAGGTCCCTGCAGTTGTGTGGGCAAAGTTTTTTCAGAAGTAGACTGCCACTGCCTCCTTTCCAGAGCTTTGTGCCTAAGCCAGGACTAGAGCTCCTGACCTCTAGCCTGACGCCTAAACCACTACACCAAACTGCTCCCAATTTATATTTAACTCCTAATTGTGACTACGCCATCAGCCTGACGGGAATTGGGCCAGGCGGGAAGTGCGTAAGGAAAAGCAACGGGCCTCTTTACGATCCCGATTAAACCGTGGCCATTTAGGAGCGGCCCCCTCGGCTATTTTGAGTGAGGCGCCCTCGCCGGTTTCCTAAGGAACGACCCTCCTCCGCCCACGCGCTCACCCCGCTGAAGGTCCTGCTTGGTTTCGCGCACGTAGTCGTCCGGGTTCCTGCTCAGCACCTTCACCTTCATTTTCCGCGCCGGGGGAGCCGATTCGCCTCCCGCGGACGCCCCCTCCCCGCGATCTCCGCCGAACCACCTGGGAAAAGGAGCACTTCTCAGAACTACTTCCGGATCGAGGCCCAGGAGAGCCTGAGGCAAAACGGTGGTGAGACGAAAAGAAGCCGGTCGCCGCGCGATCATGTGATGCCAGTCCCGCCCTCCTGGAAGGCCCGGCCGTGAGTGCTGTGGGCTGATTGGAGAAGCAACTATGAGCGACTGGCGGTTGCTGCCTATAAGAATTAGGAAGTGGCGGGGTCAAAGGGAAACTTAGCGTTCGCGGCCGTAAGTACGGGTCTCGCGTGGTGTCTTTCCCCTCTCGCCCTGGCTTTCTTTGCTCTGTCCCATGAATTCCGCCGCCGTCCCAGGCGTCCAGACCACGCAGGCCGGCTCGGCCTCTTCCCCCTCGGCTACTTCGGCTCCGACGGCGAAGTCGCTGTTCAGACACGTGCACTTCGAGAACCTGCTGGCCGGGGTGAGCGGCGGCGTTGTCTCCACGCTGGTCCTGCACCCTCTAGACTTGGTCAAGATCCGCTTCGCAGGTGAGCTGCCCTCTTCTTCCTCACCGCCAAAGAAGCGGACGTTAAATGGCGCAGGATCGCTGGGGGGGGAATAAGTATGCCCCTCTGAATTCCCCAACGAAAGGTGGGAATAAAGGAGTAAAACAAATTAAGAAAAAACTAGTTGCAGTCACTCCGTGTTACAAATCTAAAACTGCCGGGCTGAGGCTTGTGCGGTAGTGCGCTGTAGGGCGATATGCAAAGGGGAAAGCCAGACACTCGGTGCATCCTCTCCCCTGGAAACTGACAGGATCTTGCGATGACAGGGAGTAGCTGCTCCTGGCTCTACTCCTGTCTTCCGTGTTTAATGGGGTATGTGCACCCTTGCCAAATACCGAATGGGATCCATTCATGAACGAGCCCATTCAGGCCACTATTCCACTTCATCTTTCTGAGCCTGCTTTTTAAGATCGCCTTTTAACTTGAGGCCACAGATACTGAATTTTCTGCATTAAAACTGTTCTAAAAGTAATTTTTATCACCTGGATGTTTCTACTGTCTTTCCCAATTAATTTAAAGATGTAAGATACATCATCTTTTTCTGCCTTTGGGGGAGGCACTATGGACGGAGGACTGTGGACTTATTGGGGAATCAGGGATGAGATTGTTAGGCATAATGCTAACTGAAGTTTGTTCTCATCAGA
This sequence comes from Acrochordus granulatus, assembly GCA_032468055.1. Taxonomy (NCBI): domain Eukaryota; kingdom Metazoa; phylum Chordata; class Lepidosauria; order Squamata; family Acrochordidae; genus Acrochordus; species Acrochordus granulatus. Next base: position 270,837 of record JANHZU010010359.1, on the reverse strand, counting down.
GGAAAAAAAACCCTACTTGTAGTGCGATAGTCTATGAAAGACGTATGACAAACCGACCAATTCAAGAGCACGCAGTTTTCAAACTGATTTCCAATTCTTTTGTCCAGTGAGTGATGGCTTGCAGCTGAGACCAAAATACTATGGCATTTTGCACTGTTTGTCAACCATCTGGAAACAAGAAGGATTACGTGGTCTGTACCAAGGAGTGACTCCAAATGTTTGGGGTGCCGGTGCCTCTTGGGGTCTCTACTTTTTCTTGTAAGTCAGAGCTATTTTAATGTCTCCCATTAATGCCAAAACAATTTTGAATTTTCTCAGTTTTTCACTTCTACAGCAGATTAACAAAGATGTTAACTTTGTCCATCTAAGCTTTAGCTTGAAGATTGTACAACAATAATACTTATCAACAGCTTTTACTTGATCTCAGTTCAGCTGCTTTGGATTTTTTTTCCCCAAAACAATGCCACAACTTTAAGTTGTTATTATTAACTTTTAGAGATAGTGATTTTTTTCAATATATAAGCACTGTGCATAATATATAAACGATACTGGCATTTTATATTATAGAATATTGCTCATAAGCACTACTACAAATCCAACAGTCTCATATTACCTACCATCTACTATTTTAAAGTGTATTTAATGAGTTTCTATCAAAAGAGAATACTTATTTAATGATGATTTTTATTTTGTTCCCAAGCTGTTTATATTTCATTCCTTAATTTTATAAAGCATCTTATAGAAACATACTTGGGGAGAAAGAGACAGGGTATTATTTTGTGGGGAGTTGTCTAATATTGTACAAATACTTATTTATTGTCCTAGACCAGTGTTTCTCAATCTTGGCAACACTGCCCTAGACCACCCAATAACCTTCATATAGTTGAGGATTTTGAATTTCTCTCACCAAAGTAGCTGTCAGGAGTCATTGTGCAATGGTTTGAAAGGCAACTGGTGCAACTGATTTTTCTTTTCCTTTCCTCCTCCCCATAGCCTCCTGTACTCCCCAAGATCTTCTCTGGAGAGTTGGAGTTCTATCTAAGATTATCGGTTGTATCATACAAGACTGCAGTGGGAGAGCAGAAGCAGGTAGAGAGGGATGTTGCAAGCTCTTGTCCGTGATTTCAAATTTCTCTCCTTGCATAATATCTATTTTAAAGTTATGTATCATTCTGGACTCAGCTCCCAAAAACAACTTTGGAACATGGAAGTATTAACATAACACCTCCCTACAACTCTTTGAAGTCTTTTTCCAGGAAAAGATATTGCTGTATATTCATGTTTATAGTGCTATGTTTGTACCCATACTCTCTCCAAAGCATCTTTTTGGAATCAAATCTAAAACATTGCACAGCCCCAATTAATATATAACATGCTTCTGTTTAGGATTGTATCTTCATCACTTTGAAGACATTTACAGCATATACTAGGAGCTTCAACAAGGAAGAAGGGAGGAGAAGCATCAGTTGTATAAGCTGCCTTCCCATTTTTTGACCATTGAGTATTATACAGGATTTTTTGATATTAACATCTGTTGAGCTTTAGATTGGGGCCTCATTTTCAATACCATATCCAAACCTTCTTTCTTGGAAGAATTTTATCACATATGGAGAATCCCATGTTAGGGAGAACAGGCAATATGTAATTGTGTTTCAAGCATAGGAAAATATTACAAACTATTTGTGAAAGGCATAGGGTCAGTTTGAAGAAAGCTATTCACAGTAACTAGGCATGTGTGAAATGGCTATTCATTTCAAGCTTACATTTTATTTAAATGCTTCACTTTGTTAAATTTATATACTGAATTCCATTATTCCTAAAACAATATACATAAACTTAGAATGGTATGCAAGTATTCAAATCCCCAACATTGCTAATCAGGCAAGATGATAAATAAGCGAAAAATAAATGTTATTACAGTCTTAGTAGATTTTATTTTTTATTTATTAAATAAGTTTTTATTTATTAAATAAGTGCCTAACTCACTCACCATAACTCCAGGAGACTTACAGGAATAAAACCCCAACTACAAAATCCAATACATCTCCACCCCTCCTGGCAAGAACATTCACTTGATGGGCTTCATGGCAACCTGGGATCCCCAGGCCCACTCACAAAACCCTTCATAGCATTTCAGAAGAATTTCAAAGTGAGGGCCAGTCTTATCTCTGTTGGGATGATGTTCCACAGGAAGGGGAGCACCTGGCAAATGCCCTTTTCTGTGTATCAATAGTTAGATCTTCTTGATGGAAGGGACCCATAACATACCCTCCCTCTCTCAATCTGGTGGGTCAGTTACATATAATTGGGAAAAGACAGTCCTTCAAATACCTTGGCCCCAAGCCATATAGGGATTTAAAGATGATAACCAGCACCTTGAATTGGACCTGGATGCAAATTGGCATCTAATGCACCTCCCACAAGAGAGGTAATACATGCAGATCTAAACTTGCACAAAAACATGCAGGTCGATAGAATTCTCAAAAATTCAAAAGCCTACATGGTGCTTTGTGCTATTCTCCATAATCTGACATTTTTCTTAATAGCCAATATGGCTGCCAAAGCTTTACTTATACAGGTTATTTTAATGCTATTATAACAAATATTAATCTGGACTTGCTAACCTTCATATTTAATTCTTCAGCTACAATGCAATTAAAGCCTACAAGACAGAGGATAAGATGGAAAGCCTTGGAGCAATGGAACACTTAGTGTCAGCAGCTGAAGCTGGTAAGAAATATATGAGCTATTTCTAACCTGCCTGTATGCTGCATTTTATTTTTGTTGAGTTATGTTTCGTTCAGAAAATAATTATGAAATCTGAAAATAGGTTTTCTTCTTTTGAAAATAAAAATACTCAACTTTCTATTAGATCTTTATCTTATAAATTCTTATCTGTACTTCCTGGCCACAATACAGATATACCACAAAATGTATTCCCTATTTTGCAATAAAAGTTATACTGAAAAAATGTATTAAACGGATTTTCCTTTCAAGAAAATTGATTTACGATTATAATTTTAGTTCTGCATAATACTTTGGTAAATATTTGCTACAGAAATATAAATTACAGAAGTATTAAAAAAGTATTTTGCAATTTTAATGCATAAATGCCATGTGATACATAAATAGGTCCTAGGTTTTATAAACAACAGATTTTATTGAAATCAGACATTTTCAAATTATGTTTGAAATTCTCTCTGTAATATTAAAATGTTAGCACTGATAGGATTTTCAAATTGTATTTGATAGGAACGGTGACTTTGTGTATTACAAACCCAGTATGGGTAACCAAGACTCGACTTATGTTGCAATATGAAGTTGGTGCTGACTTGTCAAAGAAGCAGTACAAAGGAATGCTTGATGCTCTTATTAAGATATATAAATATGAAGGTATCCGTGGGCTATATAAGGTAAATTAATTAGGAGGCTGGTCAAGAGTACCAGTATTAGTATTTTGTCATTAAATACATTGAACAGTTGTTGCATGTGTTTCAGTGTAAAAGATTTGTTGCTAAGCTTCAATTCTCATTCATGTATGTTTGAAATATCTAAATTGCAATCAAGTTTATTCATATAAATATATATATATGTTATTAATACCTGTAAAACACATATCATTGAATCACTGAATAAGTAGATAGATTGAAATTAAAATTTAGAAAATGACTAGTATAAAGTAGTGCTTAAATCAAATATGATCTTTATAGACTTCATATAAAGTCATGGAAACCAGACTGAATCTTCTTTTCTACAAAAAGTATACTGTAATTTGGACCACTCCAGAACAGTATATGTATTAGTAATTCTGGATTTTAAACTTGTAATTACTGTATATAATTTGTATGATAAGTTCGGTGATTTTTACATTTTAAATATTTAACTGCTTCAGGGATTTCTGCCTGGTCTCTTTGGAACATCACATGGAGCCCTTCAGTTTATGACTTATGAAGAATTAAAATCCCATTATAATAAATATAAAAACAGACCATCAGATGTGAAACTGGTAAGATAAATTATAAATTGGAAGTATCTGCTTTACATAAAATGTTAGGGCTGCACAACACGAAGGATGCATCACAGGACATTACACCTTGAAAAGTTAAGTCAGCCACATCCTCCAGAAGACATAAGAGTGTTGATTGAGGGCTTTCCCAAGTCATCATTGTGCATATGTATGCACAGCTGCTTCAGTATATATATACTTGGTGTACATTTTCTTGTTAAGATGTCTGTGGAACTTAATCTTCCCTTTAATACTGAAATAATTTGATATGTCTCAGGAACTGAAGGACATACTGGACATAAAAATAGCTGTTCATTATAGTTACTATATGCTAATTTATTTGTTTATTTAATTTATATGCCGCCAAAATCCAAAGACTAATGATATATATGATTTATTTATTTGGTGTGATAGAGCACTTCTGGTAAATTTCCAGTTAGCCAATTAAATGGACTAAATTTAATTTGCTTCTATATTCTAGGGTATATATAGGAATCTGTAAAAATTGGGGCTTCATTTGATGTTTCTTTTAAATATCGTACTTTTTTCATTTATAGAGGTAAACATTTCAAACAGATTATCTCAGATTTTTATTAGGATAAACAGTAAAAAATATTCCAGTGACATTATGGGAAAAGACAAATGCTGTTTAAATGATGATTGCCTCAACATTGAACATGTACTTACAAGGATCCCACGTAAATATTTTTAAGACAGGAATTCTCAGCTGGGTTGTGACCCTCTGGCCAGTTGCTCTTATTGGTGCTTGCCCATATGAAGATGGAAAGCTGTAAGAATGTGATTCTGCTCTTCCTGCTTTGCACATATAAGTCAAGAAACATTGGTGTCAGGTGTATCCTCACCTTGCATGATTTGCAGGGTTACACCAGCCTCATATAGGGAGTGCCCAACTGGAAGCAGATAAGTTCTGTGGGGTTGGAAAAGGAAGTAGGTTGGTAAATTATTGTTTGAAGGATAGTCTTCTAAATTTCTGTGGCATATGATGATTAATTTTTCCCTATCCTTTGTTTATTACTGGGTCATCAACTGATACCATGACAGGACCTGTTTCTTTTTCCATCAAGATTTCACATATTTCCATCATTAAAGGCTGAAAAGCATATTTGGAAAGTATAATGTTATAAAGAATGATGGATTTATTGTTCATGGAGCTTGGTAAAATGTATATAATGTTTTAATGGAAAAATAGTGCTGCCTTGGATTACTGTTTTGGATTGATGGTGTATGTTTGCTCTTACTGTAGCATGTGAATCGTCTATCAAAATAGTGGAAAAAGTTATCAACTTTACTTCACATAGCCAGGAGTTTAATGCTGTATTTAAACATAAATTACTGCAGATATATGTAGTACTTTTCTCCTTTTTCTTTACATCTGTATCTTCAAGCAAATATCCAAACAAAAAGACCACATGCACTGGCAGTCTGGGGAAAAGCAGTTACACCAAGCTTTCTAAAGAGGGCAGCTGCTTCAACTTTTAAGTAAAAGTGCTTCACTCCCATCAGCCCTTTTTGCGAAACCTCTTTTCCAATGCTTTGCACAGCTGTATAAACTATCATCCTGAACTTGTACCAACATTTGTATAAAGATAGAAGAATAATACAGTGCTAAGTTAAAAAGATACTTTTCTTCAATTTTGCAAAATATCTGAGAACTAACATCGGTCCTTTTCCATTTTTAGAACACTTTAGAATATATTACCATGGCTGCATTATCGAAAATATTTGCAGTCATTGCAACATACCCATATCAGGTTGTGAGGGCACGTCTCCAGGACCAACACAACAAATACTCTGGAGTACTTGATGTCATCCATCGGACATGGAGGTAGGCCTGGGAATGTAAAACTAATAAAAGAGTTTTTCTATCCCAATTTTCGTTTTCTCAAGATTATTAAATGTTTCAAAGGAAAATTGGGAGGGATCTGCATTGGAATTGAGTCATAGGGCTATGAACCTTCCTCTTGAAGCTGTGAACCAGGGTGGGAAGTTTTTCTCAGGTTTCAGTGGAGAGAAAGGTGGAAAACTTAATTATCTTGAGCTTGCTTTTCTCACTTTCCCATTCTGTGCAATAACATTTAAAATATTAACCTATGAATAAAGTTTTTTGTAGGGAGTTAGAGATACTAGTCATCACATGTGCAAATATCTTTCAGTGGAATATACAATGCATGTTTATTAATGCTTTCCTGAATTAAAAATTAATCCAGAAACTATGATTCAGTATTTCTATACCTGGAAAAACATTAAAAAATCTAGAAAGAATTAATAAGTACATTCACATGCCAATTTTCTGCAACAGATAATTAAGCTGACAATAATCCAACAGTAACCAACTACAGTATAAAATAACATCATTTGAGTTTGTTGAAGGACTTTACAAACTGGTTGGAAGTTGCAAATAAATCTGTTTTGCTCCTCCATAGGAAAGAAGGAGTTCATGGATTTTACAAAGGAATAATGCCCAACGTAATTCGAGTCACTCCTGCATGTTGTATCACATTTGTAGTATACGAAAAAGTATCCCATTTGTTACTTGGACTTAATAATAAATGAATATTGAAGATTGACTCAGTATATTGTTCTTTATCCTCAGTATATTGTTCTTCATCCTGTTTAGCAGGAACGCAACATAACTGTCTAACATTGGTTGTTATTCTTTTTTTCTGGATTCACATTCCCCAATTTCTTTTATAACACCTTTTAAATGGACCAAAGTCACCAGCAAGATGGTATGTTTCAAATATATTTTATATTGATCTCTGCATAAATATCTCAAAATAAATTGTTCATATAATCACTCT
>JANHZU010010359.1:140753-154271 GCA_032468055.1 Acrochordus granulatus | reverse complement strand
TGAGGCAAGTGACGGGAGCTCACCCCGTCATGCGGAGCTGCGGACCGAACCTGCCAGAATGCTGGCCTATTCAGGTCAGCATAACTGGCGGCACTTGTCTGCGATGGTAGCAAATAATGGGAAGATGAGTCAGCCTGCCTGCCCTTTCCCTCTCTTTTCCCAGCTGGATATACTGTGCTTGAAATCCAAGGTGCTAAGAAGAGCTACTGTGCACCACCATCCTTGACTTCAAGCACAGCTTATCTAACTGGCCTATCTGGGGGCAAGGTCTTCCAAGCTCTTTTTACTCTACTTGCTTTTAGCCATGCCAGTGGACTTGCTTTTTCCTCATTTTCCCATCCTAAAATTTTCCCATCCCATCCTTGGGCTTCTACAGCATATAAGTGCTTTGTGTTGGTTTCAAGGCCAAACCTTTATGCTCCAATGTGAAAATGGACCCTTCATTAGTGGCTACTCTGTTTATAGAACAGTTTGTACCTAGAAAGTTTTATACCTCCCTACAAGAAGCATTTTTAAAAAAATATAATTTATTTTAATTGGTTTAAAATTTATGGCTCATGTCACATTACTAGATTAAAGATGGTTTTCTTTTTTGTTACAATGGCTTGGGATACAAAGGATTAATAACTTATTTGAAAAGCAAATTTGAATGCATAAAAGAAGAGACTCTTTCCTGCTTACTGTCCCAGATCATAACTTGGATCTTTCCGGAAGTTGTCCAAGCTTCAGAAATGATTTTCAGGGGGCATAGAGGAATGCAGTAGGTAGTAAGAAATGGGAAAGCACTGTGTTATGACCAAAGTTCTATTAGTTGTTGGATCCAAGTGACAATACTTGCAATATTAGTCTCATATTCAATTATAGGTATTGTTCTTTCTGTTGATACCTTTAAGTTTTTGTCATTTTTTTTAACTATAGAATTTCTTGTAATGGCGAAACAGGGTACTTAAAGAGTTGTATATACTAAGAATGGACAAAACATGAAAAGAATAATTAATATGTTACATACAACAAACTTTCTGCATTTCTATTTTAGGAAGAATTTGGTTTTACATTGAAAATGTTGAACATTGGTGGTGGTTTCACAGATCGTGAACTTGATCTGGAAGAGGTATGAAATTAGATTTTTTTTCTTGCAGAATTTGGCCTGTCATTTTATTCAATTCAAATTTCCCTTTATTATGGATTACTGTAGTGCTCCTTTAGCAACAGGTAATCATTATCAGAATTGCATTTATAGTACAGTACAAACCCTTTTATTTATCAAATTTATATAGCTGCCCATCTCAAAATATAAAACAATTATTGAAATATAAAAGGTTTATACACAGTCTTCAGGTCTCTTCAATGTAAGTTCATCTAGTAGAACTTTAAACATTCACATATTGGTCATATTTACCAATAGCAAGTCCTTTGCACCCCAAAATTGGGCTTGTGATACAATTTCAGGAAAGCTGTCTGTATGAATGATTGGACTGACATAATCTTTACACCTGTATGTGTGGCTTCCACAGAAGCCCAAACTGGGTTGTTTGGGTTTGTATGGAATTCAGTATATCTGCAACATTAAGATCTCTTCAATATAATGAGTGTTCTGAACCTATATAGTAGATGAACCATTCTGGGGAAATGGAGCTTGAGTTGTTTGTTGTATGAGCAAAATCCAATTTTGTAGCACCTTCAAAAATAGCAATGTATCTGGTTGTGGAGAATAATTGTTGTACCCAAGAAGCTACGCAAATCACTGCAGAGAAAAAACAACATATTTATTTGTAGAAAATACATAATTTTGAGCTGTTCTTCTAGTATTGCTGTAGTTATGACAAAATACAGTATGTTTTATAAATAATTGTGTGGCAGTTTTTAAAAATAGTTTCCATTGGCTTGTATTATATTATTTCATAGGCTACTTGAAATTCATTTTCTACCACAACAACATGTGAAACTGGTATGATTAACAATTTACAGGTAGAATAATCCAGAAAAGGAAACCATTATTTTTTATCAGTTTGTTTATGAGCTCCATGTTTAGTTTATTCTGATTGGAAAATATCCTATTATATAAAAAGAAAATAAACCAAAAACAATTGGTTTACTATTAAATTGCTCAGAGTCAGGATCTATCACTTAATTATGGCTAAATAATGGTTGATAGCCAAGAGCTGGCAAGAACATTGTGTGATACAGCCTATAAGCTAGCTGCCATGAATTACTCTGAGATCTCTTTAAAATTTAAAAAGATTCTTTAAAATTTCTTTAAAATTTAAAAAATTTCTTTAAAATTTAAAAAATTTCTTTAAAATTTAAAAAATGACTCGGTAGAGCAGTAAGCTACTCTGAAGAGTCTTTGGTGCAGTTCCTCTATGCTCCAACTAGCAAGGGAGCAGAGACTTGGTCAAGCAGTTGTGTCATGTAATTATGCTCTCCATCTCAGATGTTGGATATGTCTAGTACTAGCTGTAATATAACATATAATATGTTATATATTATAAATTAACAATTTGTTACCATTGATAGTAATTTATTAACATTGATGCTTTCTTCATGAAGGGTCAGTCATAATATTTTCTTCAGTTAATTTCCCACCAAAGACCAGATACATTTATTTATCTTATTATAGCTCAGAGAGCACCAAGGACTCCAGAATTTTATCTTAAGTTGTAATTGTTCCAATTTAACAGAGGACTTTTATATGTTCATCTTATATTTTTTAGATTAATCGTGTTATCATTCCACTGCTTGGTGCCTATTTTCCTGAAGAATCTGGTGTAAATGTGATTGCAGAGCCTGGATGCTATTATGTTTCTTCAGCATTTACCCTAGCAGTTAATATTTTTGCAAAGAAAGTTGTTCAGTCTGGTGACCCTCTTCTCTCTAAATGTAAGCAAAATCTGGCAAATATTTAAGTCAGCATAAAAATTGCAAAGGGAAAGCATTTCTCTGAATCCTAACTTGTCAAATATGATTGCCCTTTAAATTGCTCGTGTTTTTCTTTTAAAAGAAATCAGTTTATACAGTACATTTTAAAATAAGCATCTATAAAAGAATGACAAAAGTTAAGTCATAGGATATCTTCCAAAAAGCTCAATTCCTTTGAATAGCTTTGCAAGAGGTAAATGGTAGAACAAAGGGCCCATTTAGCGAGTTGAATAAGAAACAATCCTTAAATAGTTTTATTTTTGTTGTTTGAAAACTAGGTCATACTTGAAAAAGTTCAAGCTGAAAGTTTTAAACCTGTAAATAATTTCTTTGCAAAACAATTGTTCTTCATCTTTTCATCATATGTATGCCTCACTTGGGCAATGGCACTCTTTGCACTTTCTACATCTGAGGAGGTTTTTGATGGGAGGCACATTCTGTATTTCATCACAGCATTAGAAGCATTCATTTGTTCTGTGTTTTTTTTTTACAGTGTTGAAGAAAAGTTCTGGTTTGTTTATAATTATTATTCACCTTTGTTCTTTACATTTTCATCCTCCATGCTAAATTATTAGTCCCTTTTTGTGCTTTTTCTTCATCACCATTAGTGGATACTTCTCAGACCTTCTGCTAGATATTTAAGGCTACAAGCCCCTTTTCAAAAGTGCTTGAAATACCACAGCAAGTTTTTGCCAGCTAATAGTTTGCTGTGCCTCCTCTTCTTTCTCAGAGCTATCTCATTGATAATTATTCCATATCTAATTTCTAAACAGGCAAGAAGAAACACTTTTCCTGGCTCACCTTTCCTTTGGGAGAAAATGTTCCTTGCAAGTGATGTTTCTGCTAGCATGCCCTGACTATTGCCCTTGCTTCTAGAATGGATAGAGATGGGGGAGACACTTTCTCAATTGCCTTGAAACTTTCTCAATTGCCTTAATACTAATATATCAAACTTGCACTGGCCTGTTTCCAAAAGGATTTTCCAAATACTTTCTGAGGCAAAGCAAAGTAAAAGATAGAAGCAGTTATGTAGTTAATTGAACTGTGGCCTCCTATGTTGTCTTCTTCAGTGCTTGTATCTTTTCATCTAACTCAAGATCAGCAGTATTAAAATCATAACTGTACCTATTGTAATACGTTCCTGTGTCATCTTTGCAATCACTGTCTTGACACCCCAGTTGACCTATATATATCCTCAGAAACTAATATTCTGATATTCCTTCCTTTTCCTCATCAGATCCCACTCCTTTCTTTTCCTCATCAGCACAATTTCCTTCAGATGAGAGCTGCCTCTATGTGGAGAAATTGCTCTGAATGACAAGTACCCTTGTCTGGAAATACAGCTGACTTTGCTGTATTTGGGCATTACTTGCCCATAATGGGCATTACTTGCTCAGTAATTGAAAATATTCAAGGTTTGATAAGTCGTCTCTACGGGTATTGCCTTGCAATTCTTTCAAGTTTTTATATGATTTTATTACATATTTTAAATAATAAATGTAATACAAACTGATATAAAATAAAAACAGGAATAAATAAAAGAAAAAATTAAATGCAAGAAAGTCCAGTTGCCTTTTTGAGAAAGTTTTGCATATTTTTTGCAATTTTGCTATACATCATAACCTGGATTAATGAGAATATACAAAGACATTAAGTGCAAGAAAGGAAAGAAAAATAAAAAATTCTGATTTTCTTTACAGTTCTTACAATTATAAGTTTATCTTTTAGTCTATGATTACAACATAGCTCTCCTCTTTCTGTAATCTTTTCTGTCTTATCATCAAAAACATTTTTTCTCTTTTCGATGCAGAAAGTCTATGAGGACTTCTTGTCATTTATACATGTAAATATTGTCTTCTTTGATCAAGGAAGACAATTTAGCTATTTCAACAAATTTCCATCACTTCACTAACCATTCCTCCATTATAGGTAATGCTGAATCTTTCCATTTTGAATTTATATCGTTTCAGTGTTTTTCCAATAATGAAATATTTTTCTTCTCTTTTGAGGAGCATTTGCTCCATTCACATTCCATGCCAACCATGTGCAATCTATCAAGTCAAAGTCCAGCAACATTGATACTTACAATGCCTAGATCAGTATCATCCCTTTCCCATTTCCTTTTGCATCTGTTGGAATATGTGTGGTCTCTTCTGACACCTCCATTTGGATCTCCCCAATTCATCTTTAAAATTTTCTAAAAACATCCCACCTTCTGAACAGAATTCAGTCAAAACCTCTGTTTAAAAATCTGTTAGGCTAAAGCCCAAGAACCAGAACAATTCAGCCAAAGTTCTGTTCTTATTTGCTTACACGATAGAATCTTGCCAGACATACATATTGCACTTGGGAAGATCTTCCATGCATATATTGTTTCATTATTCTCTGCAATAAAGCAACTGATCTAGCTATGTTGTGTTTGTGATATTTCTGCAAAGTCATCTTTTCCAGATTAGGAATTAAGAGTTATATTTTAGGAGAAGCCAACTAGGGCTGTGTTGCGCCCTTTTCATGGTGTTCCGTATATGGATTTATGAAGCATCGTAATATTTCAACCATCCATTTTGATATTATTGATAAATGTATAGGCACAGAGGTTTTGGGGAGCTCTGTATTTTTTTCAGTTCTTATCTTGCCTTATGTTGTTGATCTCATACTGAGATGTACAGGTATAATGAAGAACTAGTTGCTTACCTGTAACTGATTTTTAAATGGTTATCTATACCTTTACATCTACTTGGCAAGTACTTGTTCTCACCAGCACCTAAAGGGTCCAAAAACTACTGTGAGGGGGCATAAGAACTAGAAGTATGCATAATACATATATCCAGCCTAAAAATCTGAGATATCAGAAGTTTCTGATGATGGATCTGTAGAAGTACAGCTCCCATAAATGCAAATGCACAAATTATCACTTCAAAAACAATAAGCAACCTATTGTAATTTGCATCTTTGTGATTAGGCAGTGTTAAGCAACAAATAAGTTTTCTTAGTTATGTTACCTGACCATTTTTCATGGTTTTTTTCCTGTATTTACATAAGATCATGCTTCTTACTTCTAAATATGCTACTGTTTTCCTACTCATGTGCCAGGCACTCATGAAAAGCCTCTATACCCTTTAAGATCAAAGCATCACCATAAATTGAAATTCACTGCAACTTTTATTTGGTTGATTACTTTTCAGTGAAACAAGCCCAGAGTGATGAACCAGTCTTTATTTACTACATGAATGATGGTGTTTATGGTTCTTTTGCAAGCAAACTATCTGAGAACTTAACTACTATTCCAGAGGTTCATAAGGTAAGGGCACACTTATATGCTGCAGGCTAAGGTCTTCAGTTAATTATTTTGAACAACTTAAGTTGTTCAACAATTGCTGTTCTAAGTAATGCATAACTGTCAGAACTGTCTTTATTTAGAAATACAAGGAAGATGAGCCTCTGTTTGCAAGCAGTCTTTGGGGTCCATCTTGTGATGAGCTTGATCAAATTGTGGAAAACTGTCTACTCCCTGAGCTGAATGTTGGAGATTGGCTGCTATTTGACAATATGGGTTCTGGTTCTTTGGGTGAACAACCTGTTTTTAATGATTTCCAGAGGCCACCTATTTATTATGTAATGTCAATCCGTAACTGGTAAGCTTATATTATTGCTTTGCTGCTGGTAATTTAAAATAATGTATATTTTTATTATTTGAGAATAAAGAATTTCTAATGTTGTTTTATCAAAGGCTAAATCATAATTGATTAATTCTCTCAATTATATTTCAATTTTTGGACAGGATCCCTTTATTCCCTATACACACAAAGATATGGCACATATTAAATCAACTTAAACTTTGGTGAAATCAAATGTAAGGACCTCATACATTTGAACAATGCAAGCTATATTAGGAGGGGAGGGGATCTTATGTCATTTTTATGGCACTTGTCTTGTAACGTATTCCAGCTTTAGTATAATTAGAATACTGAGTTTAGGCAAAGGGAAGATTATTTCCATTCAGTTTGAAACATGATTCACTCTTTCACAGGTAAGCTGCTTTTCTAAAATTTATTTACTTATTTAATTTGCCACCCAATTTGCAATGAGCAACTCTGGGCAGCTCACACTAAAATAGCCATAAAAATGTACAAATCACATAATAGATGCAAAAAAATAAAAGTGAAATGGGGGACAGAATGGAAGTGGAATCATTAATCAAATAGCCACCTCGCTGACTCCAGGCCAACTCACAGAACCATGTCTTCAGGCTTTTTTGGAAGGCCAAAAGGGTGGGCCAATCTCACCTTGGATGGAATGAAGTTCCAAAGGGTGGGCACCACAGCAGAAAAGGCCCATCTTCTGGACCCCATCAGGCTAATTTCCCTGGCTGACAGGATCCAAAGCATGCCCTTAGTGCCAGCACGGAATCTCACAAGAAATCAAAACAATAACTATTTGCATTTGTTCGTGCATGTGTTTGAAGCATATGTAGCAACCATAACTTAGTAAAGGTTGTCTCAGTACACATCTAGTTAACCTTTAAAAAGTTTTATCCTTGGAATCACTTGTCTGCAAACACTGTGCACAAGTTTTTCTTTTATAGTAGGGACTTCAAATGACTCATAAGGTAGCATGTGACATCCCATTTGTGGCAAGAATGATTGTTGCTTACCTGGATCATGTTATCCCTTGACAGGTCTTCAGTGAATAAAAAATATCATGTTGTAGGAAAAAATGATACATAATGGTTGCAGAATGAGGTTTTTAAAAAATGAAATCCATGTATCTTACAGTAATTGCATATACAGTAATAACTTTAATCTTCAACATTTTAAATTGTTCCATTTCTTGTATAGATTAATTTATTTAACTCTAAAAACTCAAGGTGATACTTGTAATTTTTTCATATTGCCTTCAATATTTTTAGCATAAAACAGGACTGGGAAACTGATGACACATGAAATTTTTCCATAGTTGCTTGGATCCCCAAGAATCAAATATTTATTAATGTAATGGACTATCATAGATAGGGTCTCCAAGAATATCATCAAACTCAGCAATAAATCATTGTTATGGCACTATGATTTTTACAAAATACAAAAAAAATATCCCTGTAATGAAATTATTCACATACTCTGCAGCTAAATAAATAAAAAAAGGTATATGGCTTCCTGGCAAAATTGGTAATTATTTCCAAATAAAGGTAAAGGTTACCCTGCCAGTTGTGACTGATTCTAAGGCATGGTGCTCATCCCCGTTTCAAAGCTGAAGAGCCAGTGTTCATCCAAGGACACTTCCATGGTCATGTGGCCCACATGACTAGACGCCAAAGGCACATGGACACTGTTAACTTTCCCACCAGAAGAGGCAGTACCTATTTATCTAATCGCATTTGCATGCTTTCAAACCGCTAGATGGGTGGGAGCTGAGGTGGTACAGCAGGAGCTTGCCCTGCTGCATGGTAACGCCAGGTCTTGAACTCAAGCCACCAACCTTCCAGCCAGCAAGTCAAGCTCTTAACTGCTTGTGCCACCATGCCTCTCTAATTATTTCCAAATAGATTTGCTTAATTCTTGCATGTCTGAGAAGAGTTGGAAAATAATGTTGCTTGAATATTCCAAAATTACTTTGAATAATTACATTTATTCTGTGTATTTCAATACATTATTTGAATGAATATTTCTATTTTCACTTCAGGTGTGAGATGCAAGATGCTGGATTTATCCCTGACACACTGATGAAGAATTTCTGCTTTGTGCCTTCTTGCATTCAGCTGAGCTCTGAAGATGGCTTTTCTATTGCAGCTTAAACAGGCACTAATGCTACATTTAGCCTTGCTTGTCTATAATCTTGTCTGGTCACAACATTCCAGTAAGGAAGAAAAATGGAACAATCTTGAATGAATTATTGAAACTTGAAATCAGTAGGGACCAGGCAAAACCAGCTACAATGAAATTCATTGGGGGAGTAAAGCTTACCTAATAAATATCCTGAAATGTCAGATCATTTAATCCCTCAGTAGTTAAACAAAAATATGCAACAAAATGGATGACTTAGTTGAGATGGAAACCCATCACTTGGGTTCGCTGTTAAACAGTTTACATACAAGTACAGTTTTTATACTAAGGATTTGTTAGAAAGTCTTGTAAATTTGTCTTTCCCCAGATATATGATATATCAGTGGGAAACAAGTGTGATTTCGTTAGCAATGTTAGTATCTTTAGAATGTGTAAATTTGTGCTTTGAACTGTAGTTTAATAAATGTAAAGTTGCATCATAGTATTTGTTGTATTTCACCCTTGTTGTTCCTTCTCTTGTATGAATGCAATAAAATTTTGTGTAGATTTTATTGTTCTCCCAAGCTAATATAGGGAAGAAGTCTAAGCAACAATGATAGTTTAAGTAGAAAAAAAATGAAAAGTAAACTGGTGGAACTTGAGATTCAATTGACAGAACATTAAATCATTGACTAAAAATAAATATAACATTAAATTCAAAACTGATGTGCAAGTATGGGGTTTTCTGAAAATTTGATTTAAAATTAAGTTCTTGCTTCTTGTGAATATTGAAAGCAAGATTATAATTTTGCACATGCTTGAAAATAAAATACATTAGACTTGGAAGAAACTACAGCAGTAGACATAGGAAAATAATTTTTGAAGCTTTTACACATTATTACTTAGACTCTTCCTATATTTTGATTAATTTATTTTACTAACCTAGTAATCTTGGTACCTATTTTTGAAATGCAACAAGTCATTTTCAAAGTGGAATTTGTATAATATGGTGATGCGAAATAGGCTGCCAAGTATAAATGCATTTTATATTAGTGCCAATTGGTAGAATGTTTATGCCGCAGTTTAGTGGAGCTAAAATGCACTGTTTGCTAAAAGAAGATTCTAGCAATAGAAAATCAGCCTGAACACCTAAAATAACAGGTACTATATTTGAGATGCTTTTCACTTGCATGGTTGGTTTCTCTGGCTAAATCTTAAGTGACGCTGAGTACTGAACATGGCTGTGTGAGTATTAAAGCACAAATAAAAACAAATGAATTCAGTTTTCCAATTCAGGAAAAACAAATAAGTTTCTAGCATTTTGATCCAATATTTGCCAGGGTTCTGTTCGTCTAGAAAAAGGGGAAAGTGTCATAATTCCCCAAGTGTGTCTCTAATGATGCCCATGATTCTGCTATAAATTTTTGAAAAGTTGTGAGTTTAATTAACTCTGTTGTAAATGGTACAGTCACCCTGAAAATGTCTGTATTGTATTTGACAGTTTGCCATAAAAACTGATTTGAACTTAGTATATATTTGAATTTATATGCTAAAACCTATCTTCTGTTTACAATATTGTAATATCAGTTTTGGAATAACACAAATATAAAACTGAATGATTTCTATATAGCAAATTAATCAATGGAACTTTGTCTTGTATATAGTACAATTAGTTGCTTTTGGAGCTGTCTCTGCATTTATATGGTCATTCATAATGAAAAATAAACAGTGTTCAGATGCAGCAAACAGTGCATTTAACACTGCTTATCAACCAGTTATTAGACGTAATGAGACATGGAGGGGAGACTATTGCAACGATGTGTCTCTTGAACTGTTGTGGTAATTGCTTAATTGCCATTAGTCTCAAATATATATTTTACATGCTGACCTCAGTTTAATAGTTCATATCTAATAAGCCTTCATTAGATAAAACACCAAATGAATTTTGACATGAGAGCCTGGGGAGGGGGAGAATAATTTTGCATAATATCTAGTGCATGGGCCATAACATTGGTGAGCTTCATTTGACCACATGAAGATTTGTAAATAAATGACTGTCTTGTATAAGATGGAAGAAATTCCAGCATTGGTTCATGGCCTAGCCATGGATCTATAAGATTACTGTCCAGATTTTTAAACTATAAATCCAGCCATTTGGAGAAGCCAGATTTTGAAGGAGGTAATCTGCATGCAAAGGGTATAATCTAAATTTTAGATTCAACGATATAAGGATCTTTCAGGTGAAGCCTGTGTTATATGCAAAGGAGTTAAAATTTCTAAATTAAGAGTAACACAGATTATAATTACAGTATTTCCTTGCCCAGTCATGGTTGTGCTTTATTAGAACTATGAATTCTGACTTATACACATATGAAGCCATAATATGGTTTGTTTAATTTTGGCTTAGTATTTCATATGAATCTGATAACTTGATTTCAGCAAACTATGACTTGGCTTGAGTAAATGAATATGCCAATACAGTGGAATAGAGACATTACCTAAACTGTGTTTTGTTTTCTGGATATACAGTTTTCAAAGCTGAAATGTGGGAA
Organism: Acrochordus granulatus; assembly: GCA_032468055.1. Classification (NCBI taxonomy): domain Eukaryota; kingdom Metazoa; phylum Chordata; class Lepidosauria; order Squamata; family Acrochordidae; genus Acrochordus; species Acrochordus granulatus. The sequence goes on along the minus strand of JANHZU010010359.1, from coordinate 143,041 downwards.
AGAACCCAGAAAAGAAAAGGCTTGGTATATACTACCCATACCAAAGACAAGCAGGAAGTATCTCTGAATAGTTCATTCTCTGTTCCATTGAGCCAAATATGTTCAGTATCAAATGGCTGGCTAGATATGCCTTTTAATATCCCTGAGTCTTGGGAGTACCCATGCTAGTCACTATCTAAAACTCAACAACTGTGTTTAAAAGGGATGATGCATTTGTTAGTTGAGTAAAGGAGACATACATAACAGTATTTTTTTCCTCGGAACCTGCCTTGTTTTTCCACTCTGTCTTGAAAGTGTTCTGGTACCCAGATTGATACGGCATTATGAGAATTCAAATCAGACAAACCACATTAGGGATTAACGTGAACTGTGCAGTATGTTAAGAGTTCTAGAGAAACATCCATATTTACATACAGAAATATGGTTTAGGCTGTATAAAAAATATCTTATGAAGTATCCTAGTGCAACAAAAATCACTTCAAAGGAGCAAAGCCATTGCCTCCAGCTCCTTCAGAGATTGTCCCTGATTGCATGTGCATGTATAGTCACTTTAATTCACAGAAGACTTTATTAAAACTGGACTAAGATGTTATGCTCTAAATATTTTATTTAGATTACTGTGTTACAAATAGTTGCAGACAAAATACAGATGATGTACCTTGGAACAACAATGGCAACTGGAGGTAGATTAAACAAACCCCCATTAATTCTCAAAGAGGTGGTTTTATGCTCCATAAAAACAACTATCCAAAATACATCTAACAGTGCTTGTCCTGGTAAGGACCTATCTTGAGCTTCATTTCCCATTCCTGTTAACGCATGATCTGGCAATGTTCACAATCTGTTCAAAAATACTGTGACAGCACGAAGGAAAATTCTAGGTGATGAACGCAAGTGACCAAAAGAAGGAAGAGTAGGAATAGAGATATATTCTGAAGGACCAGATAGAAGGAATAATGAAAAATACAGGATATTTTAAAAATGTTTAGTACTATATTAGAAGATCGCCTAAAATACATATTTAATAAACCCTCAACCAGAAGGGAAAGGAAAACAAGTGTACAGACCCCTGAATCAAAACAACCCAAACACATAAAAAAAAAACAATGGACCAAAAGTATATGCTGTACCTATAACTACGCAAGACATAGCACTGAACAAGAGTAACAGTGACATCTCACAAACATGAAAGGCTTTAAACTAAGCTAGGGAATCAAATACAAAATAACTTCACAGATCTGTATTAAAATGATTAAGCTGCAAACTTACCAGAAATTTGATTACAGAGAAAAATTATACGAAGCCAGCAGAGTCTCATTAAGAAAGTGAATAACTAATATTGGGAACAGTAACAGAAAACCCTGAAATGCTGCCAAATAATGCAAAGAAACAACAATCCCCCAGTTGGATTGTACAGGTAGTCCTCACTTAATGATGGGTTAAAGTTACAATGGACCCAAGAAAAGGTACTTAGGCCCCAGATTTGGAGTTCCAATGTCTGTCTCTTCCCATGGTCCCATGATCGCCTTTTGGGTGCTTGGCAACTGGCCTGCATTTGCAATGTCCAATGGTCGTGTGACTGCAATTTGTGTCCCACCTTTATTTTTACAAAGGCAGCAAACATCCAACACATCTTCCTTCTCCTAGTTACCCCACAACAACTTACCCCTGTGAGGTGAGTTGGGCTGGCTTTTATGGCTAAGGCAGGACGAGAACTCAAGGTCTCCCAGTTTCTAGCTTGGTGTCTTAACCACTAGGCTCTCAAAATTACAGGAAGCCCAGCAGGTTCTCACATAGCAAGTTAAAACTGATGCATTCCTAAAAAAGGGGTAAGGTAGGATACAAGAAACACAGAAGGTTCTCACATAACAAATTTATTACAGTCATAGATGGGCAGTAATTCTTCAATTAATAGGGGAGGAGGAACCAGATTCCAATTGCATTCAATTTATCAAACAGCTTTAAGTAATTTGCAAAAAAATAGCTATTCAGGAGGCTCTGAAATTTTATTGTGCTGACCACTAAGGCAATCTTTTCCTAAATCTTCATTGCCCACCTACTACTCTGCTAAATTTGCTGTGAGTACCTTCTGTGTGTCCTGTATCCTACTCCCACTCCTTTTTTTAGGGACATGTCACTCTGTTTATCAAAATATTACAAGCAAGGCTGCAGCACTCTGTGAACCGAGAACTACCAGATGTACAGGCCGACTTTCAAAGAGGCAGAGGAACTAGAGATCAAATTGCCAACATTCGCTGGATCATGGAAAAAGCGAGGGAATTCCAGAA
>JANHZU010010359.1:92198-112576 GCA_032468055.1 Acrochordus granulatus | reverse complement strand
TTTTTCTTGGAAAGATTTTCAGAAGTGGCTTGTCCTTGCCTTCTTCTTAAGGCTAAGAGAGTGATGGCACAAGGTCAACCAGATGGCTTCTTGCCTAAGTCAGGACCAGAATTCAGTTTACTGGTTTCTAGTTTAGTGCCTATAACTACTACACCAAACTGACTCATGTAAATGAAGGTAAATGACATTATGCTATTCGAAGCAGGGGTGGCACAAATGTTTTTACTAAGTTTGTTTCAGGAATACCTCTGGTTCACCTAAGGAAAATCAATATCCACACCTAAGATTAGCCTAAAATGGGAACGAACAAAGAGCATTTCAGGTCATGCTTACTTAGGCTTGGGAAAATTTCACCTGTCTGGAAATAGGAGTAGAGTGGCGCTTAATTCACAGAAACACTTGCCACCTAGTGGTGAAGTTACCAAGTTTCTCTCAATGTCTTCTTTCATTTTGTGAAGACCAGAGCAGTTGAAGTTTGATTGGGGTATCTATAATCAAATCACCATTATTTTGAGCAGAAGCAGTTGCTGGCAATAAACAAAGCATTTGTGTACCTTTCTGAGATTGGAAAAAAATACTGCAGCTGATTTAGGATAGTTCTCAATGAATCACCATCGATTTATACAGAAATAGTTTTACCACCTCCCACATTGTAGGGACATACAGTGTAGTTTATTCTTCAGAATAAAAAAACTGCAATCTGGGAAAAATAATCATATGAGGAAATGCTCTTAATCATGATGTTATGCTCTTACTTCTAAAGCAGCCAATATTTAATACATACATACATAGAGCTTGCTTATAAATATAGCCCAAGTTCTATTTGACATGCAAGAGAATTAATCTTAAGGTATAAACCCTTATTGGCCTCTTTCCTTTTTTTTGCACACTAATTTTTTCTATGAAGGGAACTGTATATCTCCACAGGCTTATGGTATGTGCATAAGATGTGTGTTTACATTTGCAAGGCATAAAAGATACAGGTAGAACCATTCTCACAACTTAGGTCCAAATGGCCATTAGCACCACCCAGATTGTAATACTGATACAACAATTATAATAGATACCTAGTGTATACTATAGCTACTCTCTTGACCTTTATCCCATGAATGGTTATTGGAGAGTTAAGTCCCGATCAGCCCTTCACAGGTCCTTCCCCTACTAAACTTCTTTATATGTACCAATCTGAGTTGAATGTCTTTTAATGTAGTTGTAGGAAGGCATTTTCACAATATCATTCCTTGCCCCATTTTATCTGTTGAGTCCACAGTAAACATCCCACTGTTCACCTGGCTTCATCCATTCAGTCCCTATGTGGTCCCCCACATGGGAGGGCAAAATGACATCCTTTCTAAGGTGTTCTAAGACAAATTTTCCTGTTAATAAATTTATTTTGCAGTTTGGTCCTCGTTCATTTTTTTGAGACCAACACAAAATACTTAATTCTACTCACTCACTTTTTATTCTCTCCATTCAGCATCCATTCATTCTTAACCCTTTCTTTTATTGTACTGTAAACAGTTCTTAGGGACCTCGTTTCAAGTCTATTGCATGAAATCTCATTTCTCCTGACATATGCAGCAATCCCAGCCATAGAATAAAAGGGTAGAGGTACACTCCTATTCTCAACCTTCTATTTAACATTCAGTCTTTATACTATCCACTATTTCACCAGCATTTGCAATTCTTTTAATTTACCCAGTTTCTCATTTTCAGTGAATATGAAATCACAACATATGATTTCATCTATTTGAAATTGATTTTTTTATGGTTTATGTATTATTTTATGTTGATAGAGTTTCTATTTTCCTTGTCAAACAACTATATTAATTTCTGTTATAATAATCTGGAAACATTTTTAGAGGCCCCTTGGGGCCACAATGCTGTGTTGCAGCTCTGAGACTTCAGGACATACATTTTTCATTTCCATGATAAGAGATGACAAGGTTGAAGAAATTGGAAGAGTGGTATACTGTATAAGGAAAAAATATACCACCAAATATATGATGGAAACACCAGAAAATCCATATATTGAAGAATAGTAGAAATGGGGCAGGCGTTTAAATTATAACTTATCCAACTAAATTGCAGGACAAGACTACCTCTGACAAACTATAACATGATATGTGGATAAATTGAACTTTATCTGACAGTGAAATTATTTCATTGGAAAGGCTATTTGTTTCAGCATTGAGGCTGTTTGTTTTCTAGCCCAGATATATCAATCCTAATTTATGTGGATATGTTTTTTTAATTTTAATTATTTTAGCATCAAATTAAAACATGCTTCAAGAGAGATTTTGTTAACATACTGTAAAATGTTGGTATTACAAGATACTTTGATGATTCAACACTACTGGAATTCTGGGTTCTAATTCCATATCACCTAAACCAGTGCTTCTCAACCTTGGCAACCTCAAGATGTGTAGATTCCCAACTCCCATAATTCCTCAGTTAGCAATGCTGGCTGGGGAATTCTGGGAGTTGAATTGTCTAATTTATGTGGATCACTATGGTTGCTGGAGTAAGATTCCCTCCAGTTTCACATCTTCATTTCTCTGCTGTCGTTCAACAATATGCCATTTTGAATTCAAAGGGGTCTTTACTGTCCTGACATTTCTTCTGTATATAAGGCAAAACAGGCTGTAATCTGAACTGGATACCTACATTGATCTCAATGGGACTGACTTCTGAATGGTTATAGGTACAAATGTGCTGTATGTGATATTGTACCATAAGGCCATGCACCCTTAGAATGAGGCAAATGTCTCTATGAATAAAATCAAATCGAATGCAGAAGGGCAATGTCAACCCAGGACATTTTGTAGCTTAAAACAAAGGACAAAATGAACAGGGACAGAAATTATGGGTGGAAAGCCAATAGAGAAACTGGGCAGATCTTCAGTTAAAGTCTGCTTCAACACTCGTGACAGACTATCCCTTCTACCACTTTTAAGGCAGCAGGATATCTTGTGGAGAGTACAGGGCAAGTCAGGAGACATATATAGCTGCATCCCTCACCACCATCAGTGTTCACTGTCTGAGGATGTGATTTCACTCTATCTGGTCCTGCACTGAAGGTAGCCAGAGAGCTAGAAACACAAATATATTTCCAAATCTTCTAATAATGATTTAAAAACATATTATCATGAAAGATTGTAGGGAATCTAATACTAGGTTGGAACACCTAGTATTCATTGAAAGTTGCCTTGGCACAGGCTTCTTTTTATTACACTACAGATTTAAGAATTAAGAATATGAAGTTGCCTTCAGTCTTATTTGTCTATTAAGCCCTGTACTTTCTGTTCTAACTAGCAGCAACTGTCTAGCAGCTTAGGCATAGTCTTTCTTGCCCCCAGCTACTTAATCCTTTTTTAAATGGTAGTGCCAAAGCATGTGTTCTGTTACTGAATTAGTTCCCTTCTCTAAAAGTACAACTTCAAAAGAAAATAGTATTTTCAATCCGTATTTCAACTGCCAGTTAAGCAGATTTTCTTCAAAGAACAATGAAAAGACCCCCAATATATACAGTCAAACCAACTGATGTGCAACACTGTCATTGTTGAAAGAAGTTTACAGATTTCCTAACACATGATGAAAGGGCAATGCTGAAAAAATGCCATTTCCTGGAGGTTTCAGTGGTGTCCTATCTTACACTGTACAGCTACCAGAGCTGGTTGCCCAGTGTGTTTAAAGACAACTAAGGAGACAAGAAGGCACACAGCAAGGTGATTCTATCCTCACAAGACTGGTCGGTCCTATGGTGTAAGTTACTTCATTCTCACATATGCCTGGTGGTAAACAGATCTCCTTGGTGACAGTTGAATAGTTGTACTCCTTCCCTCTACAAGTCTTAAATTCTTCTTCATGTTCAGCAGAAACTTTAACCTTCCCATCTTGTACTTTCACTGTAATGTCCTCTGGGTCAAAACCTTTAACATCCATTAAAGCTAAAAGCTTTGGGCGACTACATGTTGCTAGCATTTTAGTAACCCTTCTTCGAATCCTGCAATTATAACAAAGAAGAGGATAAGAATGCAACATGCTAATTTAAATATTCCCATTTTCAAAACCAATGATATACATAGTTCAGCACTTAGTAGTAGAAGTTAATACATCTCAAATGTTGATGGAACATATAGAGATTAAAGAAATGATTCAGAGTTGAATTAATCTATATTCTATTGATGTTACCAATGCCAGATTAGTGAAATTCCTACCAGTGTTGACATTTATAGACATGATTATATACAGACAATCCATAATAATCAGGGGGAAAATTGGGAAGCACAAGTTAGGACATGCCAAAAAGTTCTCAAGGTTTGCTAACAAAAAATTGGAAAGATAATAGGATGCCAGTCATGTTTCAGAATACTCTTTCTTTCTAAGCTATAATTCATACAAGGCTAAGTCTGATTGAACCTATGCTATTAGAGTTTGTTAATGCTAAACAAACAGCATTATAACTTAATATGCCAAAAGAAGATACTATGTGTAGCTTAGATTGATTTGTGGTGTCCTTGGTGGTCTCTGAGCTTGGTTGTTTGCTTGCATTAATTACTTGACTAGGTAACATCATCAGTGCTAGGGAGTTTGCTCCTTGTTCATATACAGTAATTTACCCAGTATTGATGGGGGTATGGATTATAAACCATACTTACGTACCTTTCTAAAGAGACAATAAAAAAGCTAAGAAGGAACAAACAGATCAAAGCATATCCTCTCCAGCAGCCTACACTATATGATAAGTGGGGATTAACACTAGATAACCAATCAAGCATAAAACAATATCCTAATTAAAGAACCATCAAAGAGAAAACCACCTTCCCACCATCACTGGTAAGGAAGGCTAATGTATATAAACAGGGAGCAAACATCACACATGTACACATCTCCCTTCCAGCTGTCGATCATATACTGTAGCTAAGAATAAGCTCAAACAAATTATTTTTATCTGGTTGGTATAGGGATTTCAAGTGCCTCATAAATCAAAATTATTTGTTAAATATACAATTATCTGGGTTCACACATCACACTAAGCCATATCCTATATAATATCCTTGCCATAACAATTGGCTTAGTGCAATATGTAAATCTGGACAAAATGGCCACATCCAGATAGAACAGAATGATCTACCTTTATCAGTAAAAATCTACTTTTTTTCTCACTAGCTCAAAATCAGTGCTTAAATTATAGAAGATAGCCTTTAATCCACTGTGAACCAATCAGCCAGCAAATAAATAAATAAAATACAGTCCTAAATATAGGAAAAGAACCTTGGCAATGGTTGGCTTAGTTATATTCAGAGTGCTTTTGATATGAGGCTGCCTTTTAAGTAACCCAGACTTCAGGTACTACAGAAAGCAGCCACTTGAACCCTTGATGCAGACAGATGGTTGCATCGTGTTGCACCACTTTAGCCAGTAACAGTATTTGACACTGCTTTCCCAGGCTGCTTCAACTTTCAACCTGATGCTCTTCACAATGATTGGAAAATCACTTTTCTACTCCTCATTCAGAATATGAGGACTAAGACCGGTGAACCTCCTATATGAGAGTTTTCTTGTAAGACAAATGTAGCTTCTAATGTGTTAATAATTTAAATACATTTTAAAAATAAACTTGCTCTTGCTGGCTTGTTGCTTGATAGGAAGAAAAACAACATAACCCCTTGTTTTGGAGTTCTTTATTTCTACATTTCCAAGAAAAGTTTGAGCATGTGATTATTAAGCAACAAAATGTTACTCTTGAAAAAAGTGGAGTTTTTCTAAACTAATTAGATGGAAAGAGAGACCAAACAATAGGTTTGATTCTTTATTAGGAATAATATTCTAGTCTCTGGATTTTGGCGGCATAGAAATCTAATAAATAATAATAATAATAATAAAAGGAACTTTTTATCCAGGGAAAGCAGAGAATTTGGGTTCCTCAACCTCTTAATTCCACACAAGACAAGGAAAATTCCATTATTCATGTAGGAATTACTTTCAAGTAAAGAAAGTTTTTTTTATGAGAAAAACTAGTGTTTTCTCTTAGATAATTACTGAAGTTGTTTCAAAAGTATACTTATTGGTAATTTAAGGCAAAGCCTCTCATATTCAACCCTTGGACAGATTCATATACTGTACAGTTGTTTTCTAAGCTAAAGTATGAAAATAGCTTGCTGTTTCCTTCTTCATATCCAGCCAATAGCCCTGGGATGTCCTGTATTGCTTCATACATTTATTAACCCTGGGTCTGATTTTGTTTAGCTTTTACAATGTCAAAATGACATTAAAACAAGTTACAACAAAACAGTAAAGCAACATGAAGGATGCAATTCTACCCACTCTTTGGATTGTGCTGTGAGGTAATTAACGGCAATTGTAAAACCACTCATACAATTTAAATAAACTTCAAGCAGCATAAATAAGCTATCTGCCTGGTACAGAAGTGACATAACAGCAGATAAACCTTCTTACAGAGTTCTTCCCACATTCAGGATTATACCACAGAACAGATTATTATCTCTACATTTATGTCACTCTTGAACACCTGCCAATCCTATACCTTACCCTCTTCTTATTTATTTTAGCATCGCTTGTTCAGGTATGAATTTTGGGTACTGTAGATTGTACAAAATGATGACATTTACTTTTTCTAATTAATCCTTAATTATGCTGCTTGATGGTGATGCGTCTTGAAATTAGGCACCATTGAAGAAAATGAGAGGCTAAGAAACACAGGGTATTCAAGAAAGGCAAATTCACTTATTTTAATATTAAATAAAAAGCAGTACTGTACCTCTTAATTTGATACAGAATGTTAACAAAAAATCCTTTTAAATGTTGTGGCTAAAAATAGATCACTTCATACATTTGGGAACCTTGGTTTTAAAACTGCACACTTCCTGACATCAAAAATAGATTTCATTATGCTGAAAGATTCTTGATAAAGAATCTGGTCAAGGGCAGTGTTTGGATCACTATCAGTCTTTTACCAGGGTCCTGCAATCAATCTCTACCTACCCTTTCCCCCTCAAAAAAGTTTTCATGTGAAGCCAAGGATGAGGCATGGACACAACAGTGAAACTTATTTCAGATACCATTAATCCTAATAATGAGAATATAATCTTCTAGAAAGTCCAGGGAACTCATTCTTACTCTATATTAAGTCCTATGTTTTAAACTCTGCATTTCTTTCTCCCATCTTTGCAAACAAGAGATTGGTAACTACCCTTTTCTCAAGTGTTTTTGTTATGAAAGCTTACAGACTATTTACAAAACAGCTGCTTCTGTTCCCAAAGACCCTACTTCTTGCTTTGTCATTTAGGGATTAGATCAAAATTTTAAAATAAAAGTTATTGTTTTTCTTCTTCTACATAAAATATAAAAACTAAAATTGCAAAAAAATATAATATATACATAAAGTATACAAAAAAACCAACAAAACACACATATAATGGGAAAAAAATTGACTCTTGAGTCCATTCTTTGTTAAAGAATTGTTGCCCACTGGGATAGAAAAAACATCTTGATTATCCTGAGCTTTCAGATTCTCCAGGGAATCCATCTTCAGAGGCTGACAAAAAACCACCCTATATACACTGCACAAACCCAAAATCACAAAGACTCAATTAAAACAAAAATAATTTCTGGAATTGTTGCTGAATTAGTATTACAGAGAATTGAAATGAGGATGTTTAAGCAATACCAACCAAAATTTTGGTGTAGATATTTATTTATTTATTAATCATATTTCTACACCTCCAATTTCCGAAGACTCTTGGTGGCTTACATAAGTTAGTGATTATACATTTTTATTTTACTCTGCCCCCCTTGGCTGGCCAGTGATGCTCATATCCAGGGTGTCCTCCGAGACTCCTGCTCCGCTCCCAGGATGGGCAAGTTTTTTGCACCAACTTTGGTGTTCTGTCACACCGAGTCGCTCCTCCATCGATTTGCCGACCAGCAATTTTTCCTTCCGAAGGAGGTCCCCATTTTCACGTGCTTTTGAACTGCTGGGTAGGAAGGAGCTGAGGCAAGTGACAGGAGCTCACCCCGTCATGCAGAGCTTGCAGATCGAACTTGCCAGAGTGCCGGCCATTTCTGGATGACATATCTGGCGGCACTAATCCTCTGCACCACCACACCTCTTTGTGTTGATGATATCTTTGCCATTGTCCAAAAAGTGGACTTGGAGAGTTTCCATGAGTTAATAAAGAATTCCCAGACATCCAGTTTACTGTTGAAAAGGAGGCTGACAATAAATTGGCCTTCCTGGATGTTCTAATCCACAGAGAGGGAGATGGAATGCTGGAAACAAGTGTATTTCAGAAAGCTACAACATGATCTAGATTCTCAATTATGATAGTAATTACCCACAGGTCCACATGAGAAATTGTGTCATTGTCCTTTCATTTTAACTTTTTGTGGTTTTGGGTTTCTGCATTGTATGTGGGATGGTTTTTTGTCATCCTCTGAAGATGGGTTCCAGGCAGAATCTGAAAGCTCAGAGTAATAAAGATGTTTTTTCTGTCCCAGTGGGCAACAATTCTTACACACACACACACACAAACTAAAAAAACTATATATGTATGCATATCTGTACAGATATAACACTAATATATAAATACATTTTAGTTTCCTTTGTTACATATTATACTTAATTAGGTTTTTGTTAAGATTATATCACATGAGGCGAACATGTTTCTTTTTTGCTTAGATTGGAGAAGAAATATTCATGCAGTTGGGAATATTGCATTACTGTGAATCACAGGATTTACCATATCTTGTATTTAATATATAAAATTGCTTCACTTTCTCCTAGTAAGATACTCTTCAAGCCATTTCCCCATAATAGTTCAACATCCTATAAATTATGGATTTAACACACACACCATGAATTAAAAGATTAGAAGAAGTATGCAATGAACCTCAATTGCCCTAAATAATATTATTTAGAAGTGATCATATCAAGGTAAGTTATTTTCATGAAATAGGTTTACATATGGTATTCTATTATGGCCATTTCACAAAATGGGCTTGACAAGTTCAATGTGAATCAAATGTACTAGCCTTAGTCAGTTCCAGGTTAGAAAAGAAGCCATTTTACCCCTATTTTATTCATTGGGTATTATTTTAATCTGAGTGTCCTATGTCTCCCAGATTCGAAAGGGCGAGTTATCATTTATGTTTTAATCTTTTCCACTTCATATGTCAGGTGTGTCAGAAATGAAACAGAGAAAAGAAATTACTGGGGTGGTGAAGTCTTTTTCTGAATTTATCTGATATTAATCAAACCATTTTTTAAATTCTAAAATATTACCCAAACTATCAACAAATAAAATTAAGAATACCAAATTAGGTCTGCCAGCCTGATTTAAGCAGGGCAATATTTCAGCTTTACCTTGGTCATCAAATAAGTGATTTACTAGGTTAGATTAGAATTTTGCTCACTAATTTATTTATTAAATTTATCTGCTGTCCCACTCGCTACAAGCAACTCTTGCCCTAATACTTATAGTAGAAAGTCAGTCTTTATACTTCTGTAATGTTAGTGTATGCCTGTTTTCAATTTAATATAGGTCTATTAATCCTCTGTTTGAAAGGGCTCTCTGTAAACCCCTTAAAACCTTGGGTGCAGCTTCAACAGTCACTTTAGTTTTTATATGATAGAGAGTAAGTAAAAAAGTAAATAAGAATCCTATTACTAGTGTTACATTGCATTAATTTAAATCAAGTTAGGTTTCTTATTCCTGCCTATTTTTTTGGCCTGGCACAACCTCTATTTTGGAATGCAATTCTGCCAAGTACTCTCAGGTCAAATGTGAATTTCAGGCAAGGAAGGTGGTGAGCCCTCTTATTTGCAGACTCTTCAGTTTAAACATGAAGAGTCATAAGAAAGTAGTCTTAAAAAAACTCTTGAAATTGTCCATTAAAATTATAGCAGATAGATTGATGATTCAGTTTACCCAAATATTATTATCTGTATTTAATAAGATTTATGTTTTTTGTATTTAAAATCAGTGATTTCCAAATATAGGAAAGGTTTATGATTTTTTTAGCAATTTATTTACCCTACTTTGGTGATGGACATTATTTATGTATAACCTAGACTCTGTATAGCATTATTATACAGTTTAGGGTTATGCACATATGCTTATGCTGATGCCTCAATATGAATCAGAACAATAGAATCTGATTCCTCCATATTGTGGTCAACATTTCTCTCAATTTGAAGACAGCAGTTCCCTCCTCACTGGTGCAAATTTCCCATTAATGAGCACTGTAGGATACCTCTCATGCAAGATTACCCTAAACTATAGTTACCATATTTTAGTTAGTTGTATAAATCCAGTCATGTAGCTAATTTATGGTTCAGTGTCTCCTGCACAAAATGGTTAAGTCTCCCAGTAATGCACTAAAAATATATACATGAATATCAAGGAATGTATCAATAGAAAAATGCAAAAATCCTAAGAAGAAAAATAAAAGGAATATATTCTCAATCTTTCACACTGTGGCTTTTAATCTCTAGTGTGACAATAGGGTTACATTTCTATTTGTGAAACTGGGAAAGCTAACAGTTATATGCAGTTGGGTAGTTTACAAAAACTTGCAATATGACATACAATATTTCTGTGCTACAGTGGTTAAATAATTCTGAGAAGCTTTGAAAACCCAATGACGAGTGGCATCTGCGTGTTCTCACTGCAGGTCCATGGCATGATGAAGCAATGTCATGGCACATATGAAGAGGGAGCAGGGCTTGCATTATAATGCCATGATACTGCCATGTCATTCTGACCTTCCTTGCCCCACCAGCACATTGGTGTCTTCCCTGAATTTGTAGCATCTTTCTCAAGAACAGACTATACTTCATCCCAAATGAAAATATTAGGCAAGTAAAACAAATCATGGCCAATCTCTGTTTCAAAGACCAATGGAGCTTGTACCATTAATTCTCATTTAATTCCCACTGGTTCTTGATTTGGCAAATGAAGAAAGAGGAAAGAAGCTTACCTGGCCAGTTCTTGCTCCGCTTCTATTTTAGCTCTAATAGCTTTCCGCTCCAAGGTTGTAAGGCAGAGCGGCCGACATGGACGGCAACATAGTATATCACACAGGCAATGGGGGTAAGGATGGAGGAGGCAACAACAATGGGGATGGAGACTTATATCACAGAGGCAGTGGGTGTGCACATCACAAAGTTTATGGCAGCAATGCATGTCTATAAGCCTTAAACGCCTTTTTATTTCTCTGTCAGTTCGTCTTAAATCTCGTCTCACAGTTTCCAAAGCGTAACAGAGAGTTGCCATTAGAAAGCATTAAACCATATTCACATACGAGTACAGCCTTTGAAAAAGGGCACCCGTCAGGAAAAAAAATTGGTCTTGCAAGCCCTGGCCAGAAGATTGCATTAAGAAGTCAGCTCCTGATGCCCTAACTGTATTTCAGCATGCTCTTTATGACATCATTACTGTATAAACATGTCACAATCTGATCATTTCCTTGGAAACAGCAACCAGTGACTATATCCTTGAGTACTAAATACAAATTCATTGCCAGAAAGTGTCACGTTTGTGTTTTTATTGAATGCTCTTATTTAATAATCTACATTACAGTTACAATTTTGTGCTAATGACTGAGAAGGGCCTCAATACTTATATAATTCAAAATTGTATAATAGTCACAACAAGGCATCATCTAACCTTAAACCTACAAACAACTTAAGAAAACTGTTCTATCCTGAAAATGAAATTGACAATATAGGGTGTAAAATTATAGTTTGGGGCTAATTATAAGATTGCATTATTGATAACCTTCAGTTCCAAATTAGCTCTTAAACATTTAGATTGAAACAACATGTCAAGTTCCATAGCAGATGGATTTTTTTTTAAAGAAAAACTCTACTTGAAAATATTGGGATTCAATATGATAAGGATTGCTGTTTAACCCAGGGGCTTTTCATTGTCTATAGTTTTCTTGCTATTATCAGATAGATAAGCTTCGATATCTTAAGCCTACATGAAGAGTAAAAGGGTGAAGAGGGAAGGAGGAATGGCCTTGAGGGACAGGAGGAAGAGCCACTATCAAAACAAAAGTCAGATAAAAAAGAACAGAGTCCAGAATATGAATGCAGCCCAAGCAAACATTTGAGAAAAATACCCTCCTTGGTTTTTATGACGGTAAAGGGAGGGATGGGGGAAGCACATTCAGACTTGCAAGATTCTTTTATTATAGCTTTATAATAAAAATAATATTGACCTATATGATCATGGATTCATAGTCTGATCTACCTTGCAGGGCTGAGAAAAGACTGAGTTTTCACACTTTTGCAGCATCTAGGAGGCTAAGAGCTATTGAAGTACCACATTCTGATGGGATGAGGGTTTGGCTACTGAAGCTCTAATATAATTGTAAATATAATAAAACTATATAATAGTTATAAAACATTACTTAAGATTGCCCAGTTACCTCTTCATTACCAAAGTATTAGTAAATGGTAACAACTCAGATGCCGTAAACTCTAAACTGGTCCATATTCAAAATACTAGGTATTTCTAATATGACAACTACCTATGTCCAAAAATTAATAGAATCACATATGCCACCACAATTTAACATAAATTAAGATTGCATTAACACAATCTTAATTTATGTTAAAGAGCCATTTTGGTAGACTGGTTAAGATGACAGATTAGGGAGCTCTAGTCCTGCCTTAAGCATAAGGCCAGCTAGGTGACGTTGGGCCAATCACTTTCTCTCAGCTCTAACAAGGAAGCAATGATAAACCACTCCTGAAAAACCTTGCCAAGAAAACTGCAGGGACTTGTCTTGGCAGTTTCTGAGAACTGGACATGACTGAATGGAAGAAAGACAGCAGCTAGTTTTATACAGTATCTCAGATGGAGCCAATTTTATTGGAGAATATAATTGATATTTTTGATGTGCAAATAGAGTTTACCTTGTATTATTTTAACATCATTCTATCCCCAAAGGGAAAGCAATCCACCATAGACAGTTTCAAAATATCATCTATACTGCAAAATTAGTCAGTAATATTAATTATTCACCAACTTATAAAATGTGTATTATCTGTGAATAAGCAGTATGTCAATGCAACTGATTGATCAGGTCTATTTGGCTCCTTTTGCAAGGAGCAATTTATCAATATCTGCAAGTCAGGGCTTAGTGTTATCCAACAAATCTAGAAAAATGTTAAGAAAATTTATGGATAATTTTATGTAAAATTTTTTTACAATAGTGGGTGACTGCTGTGTATGAATTATTATTATTCCTTCTATTCTGGAATTTGAGACACAGCTGTAAATGGTGTTTTTTTCACTGCATTCTGGTGCATAGTACTCAAATAAGCCTAGTTATTTAATCGCAAAACTAATAGCAAGAATATGGTCACCCTATTATTACCAGTAGGATCTATTTTGCATTGACATATATAGGGTTATATTATTATAGATGACTCCACCAAAAAGTTAAAAATTAGTGTGCAAATTGCTGCCAAAACCCAAAACATTCAGGTATACAAACAAGTGCATAGAACGTAAAACTCTGATGAAGAGAGCCAAGATACAGGACATTAAGTATCAAATTTAGGGCCCTGAATATGCTTGGAGATCTGTTGTAACTGGTGAATTATGCACATTCTTGATTTTTCTTGATGTCAATCAACAGCACACAGCGGTGTCTTCCTAGGATAGCAGTGTCATTTTTTATGAGTGGCTGCTCAGATTTTAAAAAAAGCTTTTATATTTTCTTGCTTGGGGACTATCATGAAAAACTCTGTATAATTATGCTTTGCTACTTTAATATCCATGAAACTAAACATATGTCCAGGAAGCAAAAACTGTGGGCATATTGTTTTCTCAGAAAATTGCATTAACTTATCCCTCCACAAATGCTAGCTCAACTATAAAACATTTAGATACAAGAATGAAGATTAGAACACTAATGAATAATGCTGGGAAGCAAAACTGCTTGATCATACCTAGAGAAAATAGGTTCTGGACAGTAACTCTCAAATAAGGTAGCCTTTGTTTACTTTGCCAGCTACTGTTTTGTAGTATCGCTGTCACTAAACTTATCTCATTGCTGAATATGCTGCTAGACAAATAAATTAATCGGTTGAACTGATAACATATATATTATAATTAGCATAAATCTATAGAATAGGGTTGCAGACTTGGCCTAGGTAAACCAGACCAGGAAATCAACTCCACAGGTAGACTAAGACCACCACTATTGAAACTGGCTATAAAAACAGAATCTTGCAAGTCTGATTGTTCAAATCAATAGGTAGACTAGTGGTGGATATGCCAGCCCTCATCCACCAGTTTTGGTAACTTCCTACTGGAATGTTTGACTGACCAACAGATGGCAGAAGAGACACAATTTGAATTGTCATGTGCATTTTGTCTAAAATCCCAGTTAACAACTGATCTGTGCATTTTTTAAAAATGGAGGAATCTCCCATTATGTTTATTCTAACTGGTTTGTCATTTAAACATGGCACCTTAACCTAATGTATTCAAGTTTGTGCTACCTTCTCTATTTGATCTTTTCTTGATTAAATCCATGAATATGTCATTAAAGGTAAAAGCTAAAGGTTTCTCCTGCCAGTCGTGGCTGATTCTAGAGGATGGTGCTCATTTCATAGCTGAAGAACCAAAATTTTTGAAGATGCTTCCATGGTCTTGTGTTCGCCAAGGCACATGGAATGCTGTTTACACCAATTTAGGCAGTACCAATTTATCTACTTGCATTTTTACATGCTTTTGAATGGCTAGGTTGGCAGGAGCTGGGCAAATAATGGGAGCTCACTCTGTTACGTGGCGCTTGGGTCTCAAACTTGAGCTGCCAACCTCCGGGCCAACAACCCCAGTGTCTTAACTGCTAGACCACCATGTCCTTGAATATGTCATTACAACAATAAGAAGCAGAGACATTCCCTTGCCAACAAAGGTCCGCAGAGTCAAGGCTATGGTTTTCCCAGTAGTAATGTATGGCTGTGAGAGCTGGACCATAAGGAAGGCTGAGCATTAAAAAAATTGATGCCTTCGAATTGTGGTGCTGGAAAAGACTCTTGAGGGTCCCTTGGATGGCAAGGAGATCAACCAGTCAATCCTGCAGGAAAGCAACCCTGATAAATCAACACATATTGAAGCTGAAGCTCAAGTACTTTGGCTAATGCAAAGAGGGGGCTCATTAGAAAAGACTAATGATGGGAAAGATTGAAGGCAAAACTAGAAGAGGATGGCAGAGAATAAGGTGGTTAGATAGCATTGTCACTGTGATGCGCGTGGGTTTGGGTGGACTCTGGGAGACAGTGCAGGACAGGGAGGCCAGGCGTGCCACAGTCAGACGCAACTGCATGACTGAACAACAAGATACTTTTTCCCAAGATACTTGGGAGGTCAGTAATTGCTACTGAGAGAAGCTTAAAGCTTTATCAGCACCTGTTATGACAAAAAAAATCTTGCCAGTGAATGATACAATCCTGTGGGTCTTTTCTCAATCCATTAAGAGATGCACTTGAAAGTGTTTAAGAATTGGTTTTCTGGTTGAGGTTCTATGGCCAACTCATTGTTCCTGAAGGAGCAAGGATGGTGGAAATTGGTAGCCAGATGACAAATTCTGATTGTCCTTGTCCAGAGACAAGAAGATTGTCATAGAGAGACTATGAAATCACCCACCTATATTGTGAACAGCTGCTCCTCATGAGGAGAACTCAGGAACTGAGGGGGTTTTTGGTTGACTTGTGAGCTGAGCATCTGGCAGTCAAGGGATTTCAAACAGCCCCACAACTGCAGCGCAGCCTGTAATGGTCGTACAGTTTGCAAAAGTCTCACTTTCTTAATCATTATTGGATGTAATTCATTTACACTTTAAAAAAGATTTTCTGATCATCAGAATAAGAGAAAACCACTTGGCGAGTCAACATTATTTCTGGATTGAAGGAGGAAAAAAGGATTTAAATCGCAAGCAAAAGGCTTAACAAGGATTTGACACAAGAAAGTTTAAACGAATAAAGGGGACAGTAATTTTGACATATTCATTTTTAATCAAAGTTTTTGAAATATTTGAATTAAATAGACAAGTGGACTGGACTTTCATGAGAATATTGTTTGTTTAAAGGATGCAGACAATTGGTGGATTTTACAAAACCAAGAAGATAAAGGTAATATGAGACAGATTGTGATTGTAACTGCAAAGTGCCAATTAAGACTAAATTATTAAAGATACACAAAGAAAAGTTTAAAAAAGGGGAGCCTGCCTTTTAGTTTTGTCCTTGTAGGTGAGACATTTTCACTTTTGGATGATAATATTAGAATGGCGACCACCAGAAAAGTGGCAAAAGCAGAAAGGAGGAGAGAGTTGCGAGAGCAACCTGCAGAAAAAGGAATCCACACCAGAGATGTTGCAGAAATGTTTGAGGAATAGGGCAAGAATCCATTAATGCTAATTCGGCAGCCTTTGAAAAGAGAATGGAAGAAAGATATGTAAAGATGAAAAAGGAAATGAGAAAAAGAAGTTAAAAAGATTAAGAATTCATAGAACAAGTGATTGGAGATGTAAAACAAATTAATGACAAAATGGAATTTTTGGAAAGTAGAACAGAAGTTATAATAGAGAATATTAGAGAGAATAGAGAAAGGGAAACAGATTGAGATAATCTGACATTACTAGAATTGAAAGAGAAGGAATTCTGCTTGAAAGTCAGAGGGATTCCAGAGGATTTTGGCGAAGATATTGGAGAAAGGTTATCAAAGCTTCATTAATATTTTTGTAATGGTATGAAGAAGATACAAGGCAGAAATTGGCAAAGTTTATAGAATAAATACAAGATCTGCAAAATCAAGAAATGTTACAAAGAATGGCTTGGTGCACTTTGTCATGAAGAAGACAAGAGACCAAGTTCTGCAGCAGCATTTTAATACAAGATTTACGACTGATGATGCAGATGGAATTGAGCTTAAAGAAATTCCAGTTAGAATACCACAGAAAAGAAAACTTTACTTCTTTCTGACGGATGAACAGAAAAAAGATTCAATTTTAATGGGACATATTTAAACCACCAACTACAACTACAATTTATGCTAACTGATAAGAATGGTAAATAAATTGGGATGGAAGTTAATCTGCATGAGGTTAAGACTCTAATATTGGGAATTTATGCCCCAAATGAAGATAAAGTAATATCCTATAAACAACATATGGACAAACACATTAGTATTTAATGGAGGACAAGAATGGAATAGAAAGAACTTATGAGAAAATATTAAAATCATACATGGTAAATTACCAAAATGTTTTTTTTTTAATTTGCTGGACAATTTAGAGCTTGTTGACATTTGGAGACACAAAAATGTCAATTCGAGTAAGTATATTTATTTTTATGAAAGACACAGAATTTTTTAAGAATAGATATGACTTGGATTTTAAAGAATTTGACTATTAAGTTTCATAAAGTAGAGATACTGTACTACCAAAATATTTTTCAGATCATAATCCAGTGAGTTTGGTTTTTACATGGAAATCCAGTTATTTCAGGTAGAGGTTAAAATGAACTGCTGTTACAGAAAGAAGCAGTAATGGAATTGTAAAAATGCATTAAAAATTATATAAATCTATAAACCTATGGAATAAGTTTCTATAAAACATCTAGAACTGAAAAAGAAGAGGCGAGAGAAAACAAGAACTGATTTTCTTTTATATCAAGAGATCTTTATTTTTATCCCCAGGGCTGACGGTGAGCATTAATGTCAGTCGTACTGAGAGCCAGTGTCTTCTATAAAGATGTACTGTAGACTTAGCATGACATTGGGATATACACCAATTCTTCATGTTAGCTATTGTGGATAGAAGATTCATTATTTCTAGAAGTTGTGGCATTCTGCACCTGCACTTTGTTTTTGACATCTTCTTCCTCTTTTTAACTTTTACAGGTCAGTGAAGTTAATCCAGAAGACATTATATGCAGGATAGAGTGTGAGAATCCTAATAATGACCTTAACTCCTTCCGGGGCTTCATGTAAGTAGTTCTGAATATGCTCTTACATTGCAACTACCTTTTGAGAAAAAATGTAGGGCCCTCCTTTTTAAGTTAGTTAAGCAACTTAGCTCTTTGGCTGTCTGGGAGAAGACATTTGATATGGTCAACCATTTGGAAATTTCAGTTGAAAAGTACTAAAAAACAATAGAATGAACTTAAAAAAAATCTTTGTGAGACATTTTGTGAAGTTTGAACAGCTATGCAAACTAATCCTAGAATGGATTGTAGCTGTGAACTACATGGAGGAGGTGGTTCCTCCTCACTATAGCAGAATGCCTACATCAATAAGAATTACTATTAGATTTCCATCCGTTACAGTGAGAATGCAGATCAGGAACGAGTGGGACTAAATAAGGACAACTTGCTGATGCGAGGGTGTACTGTCAGAAACACAGAGACTGTCGTCGGCATTGTGGTGTATGCAGGTGGGTCCAATGGCTGGATTGTGCAGGGGTGAAAAATCTGAGAAACAGACTCTACCATTCCTTAGGACATCAGGAAATACAAACACTCATATTCAGGAAGTACTGTTCCAGAACTCTTAGCAGTTAAATAGAAAGGATTATACCCTGTGAAAACTCTTATTAAGCCTAATGAGGTATGGAAGCAAAATTCTGTAAATTGCAAGACATTGTCTGTCACTATCTTGGTCCATGCTACTTGTCCAATATCTTAACTAACATTTCATTCATTCATTCACTTATGGAAACATCCATGTTTCCCTTCAGTTCAGAAATCCAAAGGCACGTTATTAGCAACAGAATAAAAATAAAAATTGTGTATGTATGTCATCCTTGGCTACACATCACATGAAATCTGACACACTGTTCAGAAGTGAAGACTGAAATGGGGTTCTTCTGCCAAGCACTGAACACAAAGTGATGTCCTTTTGAATCTCTATAATTATCCTCAAGGACTCGTGGTGATCAGATACCCAACCAGTATATCTACAAAAGTGGATGCATTTATTTAGCTCTATTGGTGATTTACCTGATAAGATTTCTTTGGCGCTGTCCTTAGCACCTTTCATGTTCTAGGGAGAAAACTTTTCACTTCCCAAGACTGTTTAATTGCTGATATAACTTTTTAAAAATAACAATTCAGGAAAAAACTGCTTTGAGTCAGATATCTTCACAACTTGACTTTGTGTTCTTCTTTACTATGGTATTATGGGGTCACTATAGCATCTGAGGGCCATTGTCATCAGAAGCCCGTCCTCAGTCCTGTAATATCAGTTCAACAATGGTTGAATGATGCTTAAAGGGAATAGGCAACTTTAGAGAAGGAGGAGGCCGCCACTCTGGTCTAGTGGTTTAAGGCAGAAGGCTGGAAACTGGGAGGTTGTGATTCTACTCGCCCCTTAGCCATGAAAGCCAGATTGTGACCTTGAGCCAGTCACTCTCTCTCAGCCCAATTCACCTCACAGGGCTGCTGTTGTGGGGTAAATAGGAGGAAGAATGAGTATTAGATACGTTTGCTGCCTTGAGTTATTTGTAAAAATAATAAAAATGGGATATGGGGGAAAAAATGAATTCATCCTGGCTCTGAATCTCTTTTCAGAAGTTCTAAATGTTCTTTTGCTCAGGTGCCTCTATGATTTGGTCTGCTTTTAGTAAAGAGCTAGGCAGTCAAAGAACCATGAACCATGGTTGTCCCAATGTATAATAGTCCCTTTTTCTGGTCTATATTGTTGTGATGTCTATTGTGAATTGTTTGTTCTGTCTTACAGAACTGGCATTGATGCCATGGTTTATCGAAATAGTGGGCCTTAGAATTCCCCCTTCTTAATGTATTTATTGGTATCTATTTCTCCTTTTCTGCAAGAGCATAAGGTTGCCTCTTTGCAAATTTCTCTTCATTTTATTTCTATACCTGGAAACTTGTGAGGTTGAAATAGGTTGGTCTGTGAGATCATGACTGGTCCAACATCACCCAATGAGTTTCCATGGACCTGTGGCCTTGAATCTGGGTCTCCTCATTCCTGCTCCAACACTTTATTTCATCTTGACTATCTTTCCAAATTATATGGTCATTTTTATCCAGTTAATGTTAAAACAAATTCATATGATTTAGAAAATATTATATACACATTGCACAAGTGTCATACAGCTCTCCGCCTCTTAATGATTTAACGATTTGCTTTGTATTAAAACATCCAATATGGGGTTGTTTTGTATGTATATTTAAAGGTCATGAAACAAAAGCCATGTTAAACACAACAGGAGCTTGCTACAAGCGAAGTAAACTAGAGAAGAGAATGAACAAGGATATCCTCTGGTGTGTACTACTTCTAATTGTGATGTGCTTTGTAGGGGCGATTGGT
>JANHZU010010359.1:25437-36227 GCA_032468055.1 Acrochordus granulatus | reverse complement strand
AGCACCTTGAATTGTACCCGGAAGCAAACTGGTAACCAGTGCAGCTCGTGGAACAAAGGTGTTATGTGGGCCGATCTCCTGGCCCCAAAAATCATCCGCGCCACCGCACTCTGCACCAGCTGCAATCTTCAGATATTCTTCAAGGGCAGCCCCATGTAGAGCACATTACAGTAGTCCAAGATTGAGATGACAAGGGCATGAGTGACCGAGTGTAGGGACTCCTGGTCCAGGAAGTTCACTTTTGCAGAACTTCTGAGTGATAACATTTCCTGTGTTTTATTTTAAACTTCTAGCTCTGATGTTTATTTTGTAATTTTTCTTCCTCTTTCTCCCCCTTTTTAAAGCAGAGGCAATGTCAAGTGAAAAAGAGGAGGATGTGTTTATGGGAATGGTTTGTCCAACTGGTACAAATCCAGATGACTCTCCTTTGTATGTTTTGTGTTGCAATGATACTTGTAGTTTCACATGGACTGGTGCAGAACATATAAATCAGGTAAATTTAGGGAATCTTGGTTGGCATTTTTGTCACACACATTTTGGTGCCAAGTTAAACTATTTTTACTTTCCTAAGATTACAATTTATTTAAAAAATCCACATTTATTTTATTATTGCTGTTTTTCTTTCAGCCTTTTTACTTTTCCATGCAGACTAAATTAGTTGAGCTTAGTTTCTTTTAAAATCAATGGAACTAATTAATTGGAACAAAATCTCAGTGGCTAAATGGAGATTTAATTATTATTACAATAAATAAACCCATTGATTATTATTTTTATTTCACTTAAGTTAAAGTTATGACTTAGCCACTAATTTCAAGAGAAAAGTGTTTACTTAGATGTTACCCTATCTTCATGCTTGTATGTGAAATTTAAAACTCTAATCTTGGGTAACACTGAGAAAATGAGCAATGCTCAGGTGATGTTTTAATATGGAACAAGGACATTCATATGATAAACCAGAAGACTACCTTGGATTTCTTTCCTTTATTGGATTTACTGAAGAGATCTGTTAAAGTTTTGAAGGTGTTTTTGAGAAAAGGCAAAGAAGGGAATAAAGCTCAAGGTTATTAAAAGTAAAAAAAAAGGAGTATAAAGTTTATTTACATGATCAAGGTTAAAAT
Organism: Acrochordus granulatus; assembly: GCA_032468055.1. Taxonomy (NCBI): domain Eukaryota; kingdom Metazoa; phylum Chordata; class Lepidosauria; order Squamata; family Acrochordidae; genus Acrochordus; species Acrochordus granulatus. The sequence goes on along the minus strand of JANHZU010010359.1, from coordinate 35,109 downwards.
TGATAGGTTGCTATCTCTGGAAACTTAATAGATTTGAACTGAATTACCAGGCTTTAATGTTTTGTCCATAGATAAGAGATGAAATATGGGAAGAAGAGATCTTTTATTGTATTGTAGGTAAAGCTTAGGTGATGTTATTAAAATTGTTTATATTTATTGTAATGAAGAGAGAGTATACTTCATTATATTTATATTTTTATATTCTCATTTTTTCCTTATTTTCTGTTTTTCTATTTTATCTACTTTTACTTTTCTACACTATTTTTTGTTTTTACTCTTATTTTTAGTTTGCATTAACTTTTATCTTTTTAATTTTAATGCTTAATAAAATTATTGCAAAAAAAAAAGAAGGTGAGTAGTGCAGACAATGTATCTGGAACGCTTAATATTGTTTCTAAATCCTTAAGATAGTCACTGCTATAAATGCACATTTTCCAGTGGTTGGCTACTATGGTTCATTCTGCAGAATGAAAAAAGGAAGTTATATTTTATGTCAAACATCTAATATACTACACACACACACATACAAAGAGTGTGTGTATATATCATTTGACTTTTTCTAAAATGCTTTATTTCCTCCTTTTAGGACATATTTGAATGTCGAACATGTGGTTTACTGGAATCTCTGTGCTGTTGTACAGAATGTGCACGAGTGTGCCATAAAGGCCATGATTGCAAGTATGTTTATGTTTACTGCAGTGATTGAGTTCACTGGTCTGTTATTCAAAATTGTTCTTATGCATCTACATTGTTATGTACAGAACCATAGTGCACAATAGTTGAAAATGAAGATGTGGAGCCTTCTTTTGGGGCAAGAAGGCGAAGATTCATTCAAGTCAAGTTTGACTCCAAATTACTATATGGGCTTTGCAATTTTCTTTTTTTAGCAATAGCATGATAGCTTGCCACAGACACTTTCTGGGATGTTTTTCCAACTTTTTGGTCAAGTGTACAGCATGGTATGATTTGACAGTCTTCACTTCAATTATCAATTGATCCTCTTTGTTTATTGTTTGTTTTGAAATGAAATGATACAGCTTTCTGTTTAGATATGGAGTATGATAGTTTTCCTACTCAGCAGTATTTGCTATGTACACTCAGAAGTAAATAGTCAATGGATAGTTTACTCTCTTAGGAGGAAGCTTTTTCAATATTATTTTTAAATTAATATGGTCTTTTATAAATAATTTGGAAGCAGCAGTCATGAAATTCACATTTCAGATCTATATTTCAAATTGATACAAAAATTGATCTTACATAATTGTAAATTACTTTTTCAGGCTTAAACGCACATCACCAACAGCTTATTGTGATTGCTGGGAGAAATGCAAGTGCAAAACATTAATTGCAGGTCAGAAATCTGCCCGTCTTGATCTGCTTTTCCGGTTGCTTACTACTACAAATCTTGTCACCATGCCAAATAGTAGGCAAGTATCTGTTTATTGTAAATGGGACAAAAAGATCTGAGAAATCCAGAGTAGTCTATTTATACCTGTTCTGTGTTCTAGGGGGGAACATCTTCTGTTGTTCTTAGTGCAGACAGTTGCACGACAAACAGTAGAACACTGCCAATACCGGCCACCACGAATTAGAGAAGATCGTAATCGTAAAACTGCAAACCCCGAAGGTAGGCCCTCAAATCATTTACAGAATTGTATGTTATAGTTTGAACCTTTTTGGTTAAGCTTTCCAGCACATATAAGAGGAGGAGTAATGTATATTATATGTCCCAAGCTTCTGTTTCCATTCTTGTCCTGCCACAGTTAGGATGAATTGCTATTTTTAGGCTGTATTTCCATAATCGTCTTCTCCTAATCTTGATATTTCCTTCTCTCATCTTCTTTTTAGTCTAGGAATATACTGGTACTGTAAACTGAATCAGTTTTTTTGAGGGCTCCACTCTAAAATGATAGGATCAGCCTCCAATTTGATGAGATTGAAGAAATTTTAAGATGTGAAATGGAAAGCCTAATTATCTTCAGTGCTTAAGGCATCAGTTTTGTTCTTTAGCTCCCCAGTCCTCAAAATGCAAAAGAAAGGGAGTAAAATTGTTTGGGAGCCACAGAAGAGATCCTTGTGGGTGGCAATGCGACTTTCTGCAATGTGTTTGCCCCTTTGTCATAGTCCTGTATTCTTTCCCGGTGGTTAAATGGAAAAAAACAATCTTATCCTAAGACCTACAAACTATACCAGTCAACATATCAAAACAGACAGGAGCAAACAACTCAGCTACTGGTTTTTAGCTACAGCCAAAGATCTATCACTTTCTAATTTGGAAGAGGCATTTATACTCTAAAGTGTTTTTATCAGGATGGCTTATATTTTATGATACCCATGAATTTCATAAGGCCTAATTAAAGTTGATTCTTATTCAGTCAAACGTAATAACTCTGATACTAAATCAGAAACAGATGGAAATTCTATTTTTTGGCCAAAAGAGATTAGCTTCTAGTCTTTTATGTAGAGCTGGCAAGAAAAATGGTTCAAGAAATAGAATTTTGATTGCTAGGAATGGAGCTTGTACTTTATACACATAGTGAATTCCAGTCACTTTAATTCTTTCATAATGACTTCTCAGCTTTTATATAACAAAGCACAATATCAATACCTGTGCTTGTTTAAAAGGTTCAGCCGTTTGCTCCCATCCTTGAACACTTATATCCTATATTTAGATATCTCTAAGTCCCAAACAGAACAGAAAGTTGGTCAATTATTCAGAAAGCCCCTTTTTGGATCAGAGGAGACATCAAAAAATCTTATTTCCACTAATTCAGTGTTTTTGCCATCCTTTCGATGAAATAAGGGAGTATTTTTATTATTTCTCAAATTACTTTATAATGGTTTCTCCAGATTTTTTTTCAACTGTGAGTAAAAATGGAAGGGAAGAATGTGAGAGGATTAAGTGGCAGATTTAATAATCTAACTTCCTGATTTCCTGAGCAGTTCAATTCATACTTGCATGGTTCTTTTTTACCGAACTGGAAGACTGGAAGAACCATTATTTGCTACATTTATGTAGCTGCCTATCTCACAAATGTGACTTTGGACACCATACAGTGAAAACAAACTTTAAAAAGCAAACAGTTTAAAAAAATCCATAATAAAAGCAGCAACATTATTAAAGACTGTCTTTGATGTTAAAATCAATGAAGCCATCTGAAAAAAATTTCATTTCCCTAAGATTCCCATAACCCTATCTGATTATGGCAAATAATATTCCATTCTGAAAAAAAAAAGGTAAAGGTTTCCCTTGCCAATCATGGCCGACTCTAGGGGTGGTGCTAATCTCTGATTCATAGCTGAGGGAGCCAGTATTTGTCCAAAGACACTACCATGGTCATGTGATCAGCATGACTGCACATCAAGGCACATGGAATGCTGTTACCTTTCCCACTGAAGGTGGTGTCTATTTATCTACTTGCATTTTACATGCTCTTGAACTGGTAGGTTGGCAGGAGTAACAGGAGCTCACCCTGTTATGTGGCGGCACTTAGATCTCAAACTCAAGCTGCCAACCTTCCGGCTGACAAGTCCAGCATCTTCACCACTTGGCCACCACACCCCCTCCATTCTGGAACAACTGTTGAAATCTTCCTTTACTTGTATTTTAGATTCGGATATGCCTGATCATGATTTAGAACCACCACGATTTGCACAGCTTGCCTTGGAACGAGTTTTACAAGACTGGAATGCGTTGAAATCTATGATCATGTTTGGTTCGCAAGAGAATAAAGACCCGTGTGTATAGATTAGCACATTTCAGTTACTTATATTTGAAAATTTGCTTTGTATCATAGACATGCAACTACATTTTATTCTCTTTTTCTTCCTTTTGCTTTTTTCCAAGTCTTAGTGCAAGCAGTAGGATTGGTCATCTTTTGCCTGAAGAACAAGTCTATCTTAATCAGCAGAGTGGTACTATTCGGCTGGATTGTTTTACTCATTGTCTCATTGTAAAATGTACAGCAGATATTTTGGTAAGACATGTGTTGCTTTTTTGGTAAATATGGTGTCAATTTTTTTCAATTAGAAACTCCTAATTTGCAAATCTAAGCTGTGGTATGAAGTTGTTTTTTTTTAGCTTTTAGATACTTTGCTTGGGACTCTTGTAAAGGAATTGCAAAACAAATACACTCCAGGTCGCAGAGAAGAAGCAATTTCTGTTACAATGCGGTTTCTGCGTTCTGTAGCTAGAGTTTTTGTAATTCTTAGTGTGGAAATGGCTTCCTCAAAAAAGAAAAAGTAAGTTTTTAAAATTTTTACTTAAATTAACATTGGGAATATGGGGAGGAAACTGCTACTGTATTTTTAAATTATGTATATCATACACATAGTTTTTTAATATGAACCTAAAGCTTCAGTTTGACATAAAAGAACAGAAAATGGCTACTTGGGTTTTGTGAATAAATGTCCCTTCCACATGGAAAGCCTAGAATGACTCATTAGCTGTTCTCAAAATGGTAGCAATTAAAAAAATAATCATTCCTAATTTTAAGATGTCAGTATGACTGTTCTTCTAGTTAGATTAATTAGATGAAAATGTAGCATAAAAGGTAAAGGTAAAACTTACCCTGCCAGTCATGACCAACTCTAGGATGCAGTGCTCATCTCTGTTTCCAAGCCAAAGAGCCAGCGTTCATCTGAGGATGCTTCTGTGGTCATGTGGCTAGCATGTCTAGATGCCCATGGCACATGGACACTGTTACCTTTCCCACCGTAATAGGCGGTACCTATTTATCAACTTGCATTTGCATGCTTTCAAACTGCTAGGAGCTGAGGAGGAACAACAGGAGCTCACCCTCCTGCACGGCAATGTCGGTTCTTGAAATTGGGCTGCCGACCTTCCAGCCAGCAAGCCAAGCATCTTAAACCATAATGCTCTTCTGGTTAGATTAATTAGATGAAAATGTAGCATACTATGCCTCTAATCCTTACTGTTCTAAAGACTGTGTATTGAAGTGTTTATTAATGGAAATAATTTGGCATCATGTCAAGTGATATATTGCCTTGTGGTTCCTATTTATATTTTTAAGTTAATATACTTTTACTACCTGTCACTTCTGTGGATACTTGCATTAGAAAAACAATTCTTCTTCTCACAAGAGCTGAACAAGCTGCTCCATAGAGTTGAATTAAGACAAGAAGGCATTTTCTGTTTAAATGTTTTGCTGTTTTTACTGTTTATAATTATGCATGTTGTTTTAAAGAGTATAGTAAGATAGATAGGTTCCTGGGACTTTACAGTTGAAAAATTACTGTTAAAAATAGAATACATGTAATCAGGTAAAAAATAAGGAATTGTTTCAGTGCTACATGCCTAGATTTAGGTACTAACAAAATAACAACAACAGTTTTGCAAAAGATTTCAAAGATGGGCTTTGCAAAAATTTGCAAGATGAGAGCAAGATAACAATACACTGATATCAGCAAGGGAGTAAGAAAGGGTTGTTGTGAGAAAGAATAATGGATTTGGAGAAGTGAAAGACAAAAATCCTTCTCTCAGTAGGTATAGAGGCCTCAGACACAACTTGTCCCCCATTTTTCATGCTGTTCTTTCATTAGTCCCCAGGAAGATTAAGACCACTTCACAAGTACACCAGGGGGACCACTTGGGGATGAGTAAGGGATTTAGGAGTCGAACATCTACATCCCAAAGATTCTCTTCCTGTTCACATCTCCTATTGTCCATCTAATGAGCCTAATCAGGTTAAGTGAGAAATGAAGCCACACTGGAAGACATATATGGGGTCCTGTAACCAACCTTTTCTTCAGACTGAAGAAGCTGCTTGGATAAGCAGCGAAACATCTTGAACCAAGAGAAAAGTCCAGTTGCCATGACTCAACCTCTAGACAATTCTACCTGGATGATTGAGAAGTTTCATCAGCATCAAGGGAGAGATTTGTTTAATCAGAGCAATGAGGGGATGAATAATTTGGGAAACAGAATGTAGATAGTAATTAATTCTGGATAATGTAAAAACAGTGTAATAGTCTGTGTGAGGCATGATCAAGCATTAACACACTTATTCTTTATTTATATTCCACTTTTATTTTTATGAACAATTCAAAGTGACTAACGTATCCAATTCTCCTTCCTTCTCCTATATTCCCCACAACAACCCTGTGAGGTGAGTTGGGCTGAGAGAGAATGACTGGCCCAAGGTCACCCAACTGGCTTTCATGGCAAAAGCGGCTCTAGAACGCGTGGTCTCCCACTTCCTAGCCTGGTGCCTTCAGCACTAGACTAAACTGGCTCTTTCTTCAAAATAATTTTTTTGCAGTATTGTGGGAAGAGATACAGCTTGACTGTGGACTGAATGTAAGGAGAAGAGGAATTGCTGTAATTATATGGATAGCAAAGGCTTTAAATAAGAATGGTCTTGGTTTTGTATATTTGGTCCCTTTTGAATTAATAGATTCTTTCATTTTCATTTTCCCTTTCCCATCTCTTTTGTAGCAACTTTATTCCACAGCCGATTGGAAAATGTAAGCGTGTATTCCAAGCTTTATTACCTTATGCTGTAGAGGAATTATGCAATGTAGCAGAATCCCTCATTATTCCAGTTAGGATGGGTATTGCACGTCCTACAGCACCTTTTACATTGGCAAGCACAAGTATAGATGCCATGCAAGGCAGTGAAGAACTGTTCTCAGTAGAACCTCTTCCTCCACGGCCATCTTCTGACCAGTCCAGCAGGTAATGTCCAGCCTGTAGCTTTTTATGATTATGTTCTTCTAAATACAATACCATATGCTCTTTGCCAAATGTCCTTGGTGCAGTTTATTTCAAAGTGACAGATACGCTCCCTGAAAAGGTATAATCCCATGCAAGCAAATAATAAAATATTTGGTTCACTAGTATGATGTAAATGAAAAAGAACCAGAATGATAATTCCATGTACTGTATTTCAGAAGGGGAGCATAGTGTTCAGCATTATCTAAGAATCACAGCATAATACATGTAGTTCTCAACTTATGACTAGTTGCTTGTGGGGGTGACATACTGTGTATTAGGCACTTGGCAACCAGCCCACATTTACAATCATTTGCAGCATCCTATAATCACTTGTCTGTGTTTTATGATAGTTTTGCTGAAAACCAGCTTTTACTTTTGTTTTCAGCAAAACCAGCCCCATTGATTTGCTTAATGACCAATGCAAAAAAAGGAATCCCAGCCATGGTTGTTGCTGTTCACATGTGCTGTTTCCTTAGCTCCAAAAGTGATTCCTGAAAGATTTTCCAGAACTTGCGTGGTAGGAACAACCTGCCAACCTAATTGACCTTTCACACTCCTCCAAGCTACATTGGGGTTCATTTCACCAAGATAAGGCTTATCCCTTCCAAAGGCCAATGCTTGGGAAAGTTTTCTTCTCCATTCATTTTTTAAGTTGTCTTTTGAAGAAGAGGTCCATGGCTTTGTTTTCCCACAGTCCAAGTGTGAAATGTACAGAGAGAAAATCAAAGAACAGTACTCTTTATTTTTCTTCCTGGTTCTTTTTTGCAAAAGGGAACCAAAAAGAAACATGCAGTTTGGGTAACTAATGTTTATCATATGTTGGGATGCCCTATTTCAGCCTAAGACTGGGGCAATGCTCCAGTCCTGGCTCTTTCATTATGGCTTCACGATGAGGATACTGGGAGAGATGATTTGAGTGGGCACCAATTGTTGGAAACAAGGTGGCATAATCAGATTGAACATAACTGGAATCCTGTCAGACAACCAAGAATTGTTTGCAACTTTCTCCCTATCAAAGTTGCTCACAGTCCCTAATCCAATTTGGGAACCAGTGAACAATTGTATTCTATTATTAAATTGACAAAACAGATTCTTTGAAGATGAAATTATTATACCCCTCTGAGATTTGGATGACTCCGACATTTCTGGCCTTTGCTAAGGCTCTGAAAACCAGGGTGCCTACCCTGGACATGGAACAAAATTGTGGAGAGGGCCCATTTTGTTTTTAATTAGATGTTTGCTCCAAGAGTGCTGGGTTGATTTTAATTTTTTAAAAATTTTTTCCTATCATTTAACTGCCCAGAGTTATGTATAAAGTGGGCAGGCATCTAAAGTCAATTAGGTAATATATATGGTCATAGAGAATCTTCTCTCAATTTATGTTTAATTTTTGAGATTAAAATTATTTTTATGAATATTGCTTTACATTTGTATTTTTAAAATTCATTTTTCTCCCTTTTCAGTTCCAGTCAGTCACAATCCTCCTATATCATTAGGAATCCACAGCAAAGACGGATCAGTCAGTCTCAGCCAGTTCGTGGCAGAGATGAAGAACAAGATGATATTGTGTCAGCAGATGTGGAAGAGGTTATTATTATTGTTTTCAGTACACAATGTTAAATGTATTTCAAAATAGATATTGGTTTAGAATAAAGTGAATACTGTAAGCATATACACTTTCACCTATAAAGTGAGAACTATGCTGCAGAAACACATCTAAATTTGTAGAGAGCAATATAAAGTACTTGAAACAGTGTCCTACTAACCTCTAAGTATCTATCCTGGACTCTTAAAGAACAGTGTGGCCTATTGTCTGCATTTCATTTCCCTTTCTTAGGGGAATTCTGCTTTAGCATTTCTTGAACATAATAAAAAGTACATGTATAAAATATCCATAAAATTCAGTTTTACATATTGGTAAGTTATTGAAAGTCATAATGTGTGTGAGTTGATATAATACTCTTTCATGTCAGGTTGAAGTAGTTGAAGGAGTTGCAGGAGAAGAAGATCATCATGATGAACAAGAAGAACATGGCGAGGAAAATGCTGAAGCAGAAGGCCAGCATGATGAACATGATGAAGATGGTATACTTTATTGCTGTCTATGTTCAGACTGGGCCTAGATGTGGCCCAACTCATATTTACTTAAAGGACACTCAAAAATTCTCATTGAGTTTTACTTTCTAGCAAGTCTATGTCTTAACGTCCATCATAGATTATCCTTATATCAGTCCCATTACAAGTTAATAACAGCTGACCTTTCACATTGGTATCAGTTATTCAATAAAGGATTGCAAAATGTATGTCCTTTATTTGAATATGAAAGTCCATAACTCAGCTTACCTCTCCATAAAAGTGATAAAAACAATATTAATTCAACTTGTATATCTATCAAAAGCATTGAAAAGGATCAGCATTTATCAACCAGTTCAGCTAGGCCTAAGAGAACTCCTTTTTGTTACAAACAGAAACATAGTAAAAAAATACAAATTTCCATTATAATTGGTAAATAGTGGGTAAGATTTAAACTAGTTTTGTGAAGAATCTGAAATAATCTAAAATACAGTATTAAAATAGTTGCATAAATTTCATTATACTTACCATTAGGAAGTGATATGGAGTTGGATTTACTAGCAGCAGCAGAAACTGAGAGTGACAGTGAAAGTAATCACAGCAATCAAGATAATGCAAGTGGACGGAGAAGTGTTGTCACTGCAGCTACAGCAGGATCAGAAGCAGGTAAGGTGCTTTTGTCTGCCTTCATTGTCCTGGGATAGTCCAATATGAAATTTAAAAAAATGGGGGGAGGATTGCTTTAAATTTGAGAGACTGTTTCAAAAGTGGGCAGATACTTTGAGTATTATCTAGGGTATAAAGATGCCCTGAAGATGCCTTATACTAGAAAATTGAATTATAAATGCAAAAATAAATCTTGT
>JANHZU010010356.1:17409-29958 GCA_032468055.1 Acrochordus granulatus | reverse complement strand
TCTCAGGGACTGTGTTTCTCCAGATATATGGAATTTCCTTTATTTTGTTTTCTTTTTATTGTTTCCTGTTTTTAATGTCAATCCAGCCCCTCTAAATTATTTAATAAATAAAATTTTATTTACTATATTCAAACCCAAGGATAACTTCCTTACATATAAATACAATAGTCATAGGAATTTATGCTTGTATATTTTAGGCCTGCTGTATTCAGTCATATTATATCTGAAATCAATGTCCTTGACTATGGTGGTCCTTGTCTCTACTTTCTGCCAATGGACAAGTATCTCTGAATATTTTAATCTTAGACAGTAGATATCATAAAAACAAAGCAATATAAAGCATCTATTTATTGTTTTCCCCAAAGTGTAGGTTGTAATGTAACTACTAAGTATGTCAGTTCTAGACTCAGGACTAGCCAATAAGTGCTCAGAATACTGCTTGTAGAGTTTTATTGACCTCAAGAAGTCTCACAAGATCTGGACTTTTAAATATAAGAAAATACACCATCATAAAGATTTTCAGGCATGATCTACAATTTAGCTTCACTTTTTTTCCTATGGCACTGGATTTATGGATTGGGCCAAACCCATCAGAACTCTGAGACCCACAAAAATGTAGCCTTTCCCAAGCTTAGAGTTCTGTATCTTCAAAATGAAATACTAATATGGAATTAAGATCTTTATAGTCTATTCTTTCTCATGGCTCTTAGTTTTTCAGTTGATTCAGTTCATGCATTTAGTAGCCAAATGCTGAATCAAATGTTCAGATACATAATTTGATTACCACAGATTCTCATTTTCCCCTACCCCATTTTTAAAATTAAATTTGAGGAAAGAAATATAGGTACAAAGATCACATTAATCCATTACAAATATTATAGGAGAAAGTAGGATGAAAAAATAAGCTACAAGCTACAAATCAAGTGTACAAGATATGTTTATCCTTATATCCTTGGTGAGAGAAAAGAGTTAAAAGATAGAACATTAGAACAAACAATGAAATATTATTCAAGCTGTTAGATCAGGGTTACTGATTTACATATGAAAGCCTTCGTTGACAATGAATAATTGTGACAGTAAATATGCATAGGTTCTTCTATTAATCATGATGATCCAAAAAGGTAGAAATATGTATCACAATATCACAATACAAACATCATGACTTACAACTTGCATCCAAAATTATCCCATGCTCAATTTATTCCCAGTTTCTTGCAAGCACCAATATGCATATGTAAATCCATAAGAATGAAGTCCACGTATTTCATTTTACTGGTAGAATTAAGATTCACAGCTACATCTAACACACATTTTTGTCATTAAAAATAGCAAATGACTCCTCCTGTGGTTTTTAAAAGGGCTTTGTGACATGGCCTAAAAATGTTCTTCTAGCACACCCAAAGGTAGGTAGATACGTAGATGATAGATAGATAGATAGATAGATAGATATAGATAGAAAGAAAGCTAGATAGATAGATATCCTATGTGTTTGTTTGTGTGTGTGTCCTGAAAGATAGGGCACAGAGCAATGTGTAATGCTTGTAGCATTAGCAAATGTTCTATTGTGTCCTTTTTAGCTAATCTATTAGGTTAGGTATGCACAGTATCCAGAGCCATGGGAATATATGACTACATCAGTATTTCTATATCTGCTCAACTTTTTATAAACCTGGAAAAAAGGAAAAGCAATAATGGATAAATGGACCACATATCCAATAATGCCACAAGTAGATTTAGGCAGTTTCTTTCTTTCATTCTTTTTCAGACTTGCTAAGTTTTCACAGATAAGTTAAAAGAATTGTCACAGAGAAGGTTAATGTTATGTTCATCAATGCATCAAAACAGTTGCTTTGGACCAGTGTTAACAAAGTCAGTGAATAATATTAGCAGGCTCTATGTTTAAATGACGTTCACTAAATCATATTCATTAGCTCAAAACTGATAGCATGTGCAAATGAAAATGCATACAAGTTCAAGTCCAAAGACAAAAATAATTCTTTACAAAAATAATTTGTCAGCTTTGCTATCATCATTTTCCCTCCTGAAGAGAAGACTTCTTATTTTAATTGCTTTTTTAGACTATTTGGAATAAAGAATTCCACTCCATTTGAAAACTGAATATTGCTTCTGCTAAGCTGGTTTCAAAAGCTTTTGACATTAAAAGCTTTAGTTAATAATTTAAGAAAGAAACATGTGTTAACCATTTCACTTGTTATTTTTGAAATAAGAAATGTAAAACATCACTTGTTTTTCTCACTTAATTTTCCTGGGAAAGCCAGATATTTAAAGATAGTGCCATGTGGATGTTAACTACAAAGATGTTAGTGCAAAAATGTGCAACATTTAAGGTTCTTCTAGCAAGCAAAAATCAGCATATTCTGTTTTTCCAAATAGGAAGTACTCCATAGCATCCCTAGTTGCTTCAAGCTGGGAATAGAAAATGCCTGTTTTCCTCTCTCCAAGAGTATATGAGATAAGAAATAAGAACTGGTGAGTTCTCTTTCTTGGATTTTCAGGGTTTTCCAAGATGACGGGGGTTAGAAGACCATAAACAAGAGCTGATATACTAAACAGTTCCATTCAAATTTCATCCCAACCCATGTGTATAGTGACAGATCATGTCTTCTTGGCTGAACTTCAAGAAGCTAAAGCAGATCAGATCTGGTGGATACTTAAACAGGAGGCCACCACAATAACCCAGGTATGTGGAATATACTGGGAGGAGAGAGGGATACATATATAGAATATAGAAGGCAGTTCTACGTTGTTTCCTAGAAAACATTAAGTGATTACTAGGAGATGACCTTAACTCTGTAGCATTTTTTATTTTGTTTTTACAAATAATGTAGCTATGAGAAGATTTGTTTTCTTTCTCTATATGTAAAACTTAAGAAAATGTTAAGTAAAAGTGGCTATATACTGCTTTTTTGATTGGAACCAAATTTTGTCTCATAATATTGCCTGGCCATTTGCATTAAGTACCCTAACCATGACAACATCTGCTTGCCTTACAAAGCATTTAATGACATTTTAGACACAGAATCTGCAAATTGTAAATATACTGTTAGATTTGCAATAACTAACAAAGGTCTACAAAGAGTAAATGTGTAGGATGGCTTCTTACAGAAAAAGTAAGAAGTATTGGGCAAGAGGAAAAACCTTTCTCATCATTATCTTTCGCAAAGATTGTTCACCCTTCATCATATACTATAGGATTTTTACTTTTAATTAAGTTTTAACTGCTGCTTATAGAAATTTCTCTCTAAATTAGTATCAAACATATCCTAAAGCCATTCATACATAACCACTAATTCATTCTGTGCTACTGCTTGGAGCACTGTCAGCAAAAATGCTGATTATACTAGATTTTGTTGTGGCTCATTTGCAATTTCTGATTAAACTGTTTTTATTGTACTGGACTGTAATGCTAATCAAAGTTAGCTAGGTGCTGGAACATGATCAACATTTATCACAGAATGAGGTATTAAGGGGATCAGGCCAAATGTCTAAATGGGACTAACCTTCAGTCTATTTATTAAAATTAATTCCAGAGCAAAACAAATTTGATTTGCAGGGAATTTTCGGATTTTATTTGACAAGATTCTAAAAGAAAAATACAATTCAACGTTTAAAAGGCACGTGTATATGATTAACTTAACATGATAGAAGATCTTAGTTAAATGCTGGTAAAGTCTCTGCTATTTATGCTTAAACAGTGCAGGCTTTTTTCTGCACATAGTAAACTAAATCAGGATCTGATAAAGTAAAAATCCTCAGTTCTGAGGCAACTGTGTAAGATTAATATTAGCAATTAATTATTATACAAGTCTAATCACAAAGTGTTATGGTGCATCAAGCAGAGTAGTCAGGATTTTAAATGCTGCTCTTAGGTTAATTAGAAGGTTCTGTTAAGTGTGAACTGTAAGAACTCCAATTTTTTCCTCTGAAGATTCTATTACCTTATGCATTTCATAAAGTAAAAGTAAATGTTAGGTATCCATGAAGATCTGAATCACCTCTAGAAGCAGTTTGGTGAAGACTGGATAACCTTTGGTGAGGTTCGAGTTTCCTCACACATTATATCAAAACTTTTGTTAAACATTCAAGAAAGCTTTTAGCAAGGTGCCAGGTCAGAATTTCACTTATGAATGGATTGCCTATAGATGTAGACTTTGTGCGGGTAAGTAAAATGAAATACGTATGGGACTCAAAGTTACAAACATTATGTTATATAAGAAATAATGCATATTTGTAGTAGATAAATATATATATAGAATTCAAATCAGTGATTCTTAAAATATTATATCTATACTATGTGTTTACTGTAATTTTTCATTTTTTTAAAGCAGGATATGTGTTTTTTTCTTTAAAATATTTTACATGCTTTCGAACTCCTAGGTTGGCAGGAGCTTAGTTTTTATTTGTTTTTTCTTTAACAATGCATGTATTTCTATCATAATTGTAGTTTTTTCTTTTTGTTATTATTTTAAAAGCAGTTAAAACAAAATTAAAAAGTCAGAATTTGATCAAGTGTGGAATTTTGCATTGACACATGCAGTGAGGATAATTTCAAGATTCGGTAACTGAAGTAGTTGCAGTCTTTGCCATTTCTCAGTCCAACTTTGATTTGAAAAACAAATGCAAATCAGGGCTGTCATCACTTCTCAATCCATAATATAATGCCCAGGAAAGTCTTTACAACTTACATTATTCTCTAATGCAGCACATTTCTATTTTGCTACCTTTCTGTAGAATGAATGGAAATTAAACTAAATATTATCATGTTAAATTCAACTGTACATTATGATTATGATTTATTAGATTTGTAATTCTGCAATATACTACCTTGACATCCAGTTTAGTATTTAATGCCAAATGAACCCAATATGCATTTCAGTGTAGTTAGTACCATTCAACAAGGAGAGTGATGGCATAATATACATAAACCTATATATTATATATAATTTTCATATAAAATTCAGCTACAATGTTAAAAGCCTTTCTAACTGGTAGAAAGTCTGTTGAATTTATTAGAACTCAACATTGAACAGATATGAAAAGAATTGTACCTTAATAATTTAATAAGTTTAGCCCTAATAGCAGTCCTAAAAAAATGCAGAAATAAATCATTCTACTTAACAACTCTGGTAAGATGTCAATCTCCTTTCCCTATGTCTATGCTATGACGATATTCTGAATGAACTTAAATCTTACTAGAAAGTTAATTGAGTGATACATTGTTGTGGTTGATATTACAATATGTGTTTAAGGAAATGCTAAAGTCTTTTAGATTTGTTTTTAAGAATGTTCTGGGTAACATATTAGAGGATTGTAAAATTATCCATGGAAAAAGTGAATAGAGAAATCATTTCATTATAACTTGGTGTAATTTAATAATAACAGCTTCCAGGTTTATTGGCTGTGCAAATAGCCATTGCTATCCCTCAGGAATGGGAATGAGGAAGATCTTCATACCCTTTGGTTTTCTAAAAGTATCTGGCTGATTTCTGTGACAAGCAGAAAAGTCATTTGCTTCTTATTAGCATGCATATATTTGTAAAGTAATGGAAATAGAGAGATCCTTGCCTGAAAACTTTTAGAATACAGATTTCGAATTTAGAATTGGAGGTAACATGGACATTAGAAAGCATTCAGAAATTAAAGTTTGTAAATATACAGCCAAACTGGATCCAGACAATGCTTCACCCGATCCTTTTCATTTATTTAGGTGAAAGGTTTTAAGGCCAATGCATGTCTCTTACCAAGGGTCTGCTCCCATCTATGACATTCCTAAATATTGCTTTAGCTCTGATTTGTTAGATATGCAAACCATAGATAATACGCAATTCCATAGGTAAATTATGAACAAGGATGATCTGAACTGGTTGACAAAAATTTCAATGGAACAACATCACTTTCACTTTGTTTCTTTATAGAAGAATTACACATTGATCTGTCAGCCTTTAATAATTGACAGTAGACTGCTCAAAATGATTGAAAGGAGTCTTGAGATGATGAAGAGAGAAACTTTTAGTCTGTCAATCAAGAAGTAAAAAGAATTATTTAGAAGGTTTTAAGAGCAGAGATGACTCTGAGCTTAAAAAAATATGGTGAGAAATGTGAAAGGCAGAAGAGGTAGATTTAAAGAGGCATGTCTAACCTTGGCAACTTTAAGATGTGTGGACTTTATCTCCAAGAACTCCTCACCTCAACTGGGTGAGGGCAAAAATTCAGTTCCATGAAACATATTTGGAGTATTAATGAAACTTAGTGACAATAAATATAATAAATAAATACAATAAACAATAAATGAAACATTGCTATCTTGGCATGATAGAATCATAGAGCAATATGATGAGGAGATAAAAATGTCAAGTCTAATAAGATGTTACTACAATATGTTTGGAGATATGGGATCATAAAATTGTTGAATATATTAGCTGTGATGATTCCCTTTGTTAATTCAAACTTCCTAGGAGAAGATATTTGTTGCTTGAAGTAATCTGTATAAAAAATTAAATACGAATTATTTGTTTATAATAATCACCGTCTCAATGTCTCAGTACAATGGGCTATAACATTCAAATAAATGCATATAAAGCAGCATTTGATAATTTATTTTCCATCTTCACCCCCCAAAAAAATTCTGGCATCCACAGAACCTGGCTCTCAGGAAAAAAAAACATAGTTAACCACTTTTAACAACTTTTTTTATCCTGCCTTTATTATTTTTACAAATAATTCAGTAACTCTTTCTTCCTCCTATTTTCCCAACAGCAACAACATTGTGAGGTGAGTTGGCCTGAGAGAGAGTAACTGGCCCAAAGTCACCTAGCCAGCTTTCATGCCCACAGTGGGACTAGAATCTAATCTCCTGGTTTCTAGCCTGGTGCCTTAACTCCTAGAAACCATTAATATTACTGATTACAAATATTACAAACTAATAATATTACTGGTGCACACATGCATTAAGAATGCCATACATGAAACCAGAATTCTGGTAAGGTAGGATGACCAGACAGTGTCCTCTTTTTGCAGACATGAACTAAATTGGGGATGTATCATATTATGTAGTTATTGATTTCATTTCATTGAGATTAAGGAGAGAATCTTCAAAGCAGAAGGGAAAAAAATCACTGGAGCTGATTACTGTGTTAGGGGTGGGGAAGAATTTTTTTAAAAAAGATTTACCCAAAAGAGCATAGCTAGTCTTAAGTAGCATTCTAAGCATGGATTTCATGGCTTTAGTTAATGTATTGTGTGAACTCATTCACTATTATTGATAAAACTATAATTTGTGAGTTAGTATGATACATAAACACAACCAATATAGTTTATTCAACAATCCCTTGTTAAACAAACCATAATTCAATGTGACATGTGACCACAACCTTTGTCTGTAAATAGCTCTCTGGATTTGAAAGTTTGTTCATTAGCATACATACTGCCTGTGAGCAATGCATAACAGTAACACTTCCTGATGCAATTAGCTTTGTAGTACCAGAAGAATGAAAATCTATTGACTCAGAGATATGGCAGTACTATCTCATATTCTTCATGGAAAAAAAATTACAGAAAGAAAAGTTACAGAAGATTAAATTTTGTCTTGTACAGTATTAATAAAGATTTATTAATAAAGATTTAGACAAATATTTATGAGATTTGTCTAAAAGTTCATACTTAACCAACAAAGGAAGTGGCTTTGGTCCAAATCACTTTGTCTTAACCCAACCCATTTCACAGGATTGTTTTGTGGGGAAAGTAGAAGGAGGAAGGAATAGTACGTATGTTTGCTGCCTTGAGTTACTTATAAAGTAATACAGACAGGACAATCTACAAATAAACATGGGATACTTGTAGTCTAACGTTTGTGGAATAAAGGGTGCCTGGATGGTCAGACCTCTTTCAGGTAAAGTTCAAAAGCAAGTATATCTTATGTTTTACTAGACAAGAATTTCATTAAATTCTTTACTGATCTGTAATATAGTGCCCAACACTATAAAACATTTATTTTTATGTGAGAGGAGTGAAAATAAGTTTGTGATTCAGAGGGGGAGAAAAGGGAGTACCAAATAAAACTGTAAAATCTGTGCTCAATTCTCAGGCTAATTAGATGTTTAATTAAACTGTCTAAGTGGTGACTATCTTGCTGTGAACAAGAATGAAGGTGTGAAAGGCACTGAATCAAAATGCACTGCTGGTTGGACTTCTATTTTCTTCTAGAAAAACAGAATGTTATACTTGTTTAACCAGTTCTGAAATTATATGTACACGTGAATATTTATTTATTCATTCATTCATTCATTCTTGCATTTCTATGCCGCCAATCTCTGGAGACTCTTGGCGGCTTACAAGCATTATATTTATACGTTTATTTCAAACCCCGCCCCCCTCAGCTGGCCAGCAATGTTCACATATAATATGTAGTATTCTGTTGCTCCTCAATTCTTATCATGATATTTTCAAGGATCTTCAAAGTACTTGTGTTTCTACACTATTTTGAAGCAATGATATAAAAAGCATATAGTTCTGTCAAAAATAATATTTCTTTAGCAGTTAGATTTTAGTCATTTAGAAACAAAATATTCTTGTTTAAAATTACTTTGTCAGTTGGGGGGGCTGTATGTTGTCTATCCATTTTATTGAATGTCTGATATGGTTTTAACCAGCTTACATTAAAAAATGAAGTTAAAATCCAAAGATTTCAAAAGGAAATTCATAAAGTATTAAACATTTTAGTAGTCAATAATATATAATTTTGTAGCAACTAGTTACTTTTTCCATTATCATCTACTTAAGTTTGTATTTGAAATTCTTATATTCCCTCCAAGAGCTCAATTATTAAGAATATACCTTTCAAACTCTAAATACCATAAGAGAGACAGTAGTGTCGTAGTTAATGTCACCAGGCTAGAAATAGGCAGACTGTGAGGTGTAGTCCCTTAAGTATAAAGCTATCTTGGTTACCTTGGACTGGACATTCTCCTCAGCCATAGGAAGACGCTATTGTTGGTTACTCAGCATTGAGTTTTTCTAAAAAAAATTTACATATTTATTAAAATCAAAGATGCTCTTTAGAATTTCAGAAAAAAAGGTGGATAGGGTATGATTATACCATTAATTTTGCCAAAATCTCGATGCAATGTTGGTCCTTGTCATGATATACATAAGCATATCATATTCTACAGGACTAAAATAGTCTACCATGAACTGAATTTATAGACCATTGCACCACTGTTTTTAATTTTAAAAACTATCCAATCCCTAGTGCTCAGTGCTGTTTTGAGACAGGATATACAGAATTTGTCAGAAAGGAATATACAATTCATCTTCCCGTTAGCACTTAAAGAAAGAAAGATTTTACATGATTTCCAACTCCCCTGGAAATGAAGAAAATTATCAGTTTTCTTATTCTGCTATTCCACTATTCAGTTCTCTGTAGAATAAGATCGGGCTGGGTTTATCTGATGTAATTATAAATTTCATACATACCCACCAAGGATGAAACCAGTTACATACTACCTTCTGGTAATCAATATGATTCTAAACATCATATAAAATATACACTGTATAAAAATAGAGAAAACCTTCTTTCCAAGAAGTACCCATGTTGAAGTATCCGTGACAAAGGTCTGCAGAGAGCAGCATCTCTCCTACTTTTGTAGAAATATAAAAGAGCATATGATTGATTATTATCAGATAGAGAAGAAGTACTAGAATTACTAGTGAAAGTAGTTAGCTATCTCACTATCCCCATTAACAATGGATACAGCTGCCATCTGGATACAAAAATGCATAGTGTATTTATTACCTCATCAACAATAACAACATTTTAGCCTGAAGTCTAAATTTAATCCCATGACCTAATTTTCTGATAATTACTAGAGAATCAGATTATCAGTTAGTTTATAGACTACAATATATAATGTTGATGTCACCTGATCCTTAAGTACAACTTCATTTCTTCTTTTCTTCAAGATTTAGAGAATAAATACCTTTTGTTTTGGGATGGCAAAGATAATAGATTGCCATATTGCTTCATGTTTGAATTCTTTAGGTAGCAGAACAACATAGATGGAGTAAAATTAGGCTATTTCTCTTCCTTTTTTGGTTAGAGAGATAAAATAGATTAATCAATGTCATTAGTGAAATGCTGATTTCAGATTCATTGATCTTTGTATATGAATCAAAGCAAGGAAGATACACAGTTTTACTTTTTGTCCAAGGCAATAAAATGCATAAGGCAAACTTCAACTTACTTAGATAAAAACGCAGACTATTTTATTCCATTTGGAGAATTCCTGGATTTCCTTGTGTTAGTTATGTCTCATAGTCATAAGGAGGAATAGATTCTTCAAAGGTCATCTGAATCAATGATTGGAGCTATATTTATCTCTTTGCCCTAATATGATTTCAGACTGCTTTGCTTTGCTTTGCACCTATTAGTATTGGTGGAATTGAATTTGGTACAGTCCTTCAGTATTAAATCGTTCAAAGTTAAATAACTCTTTTCCAACACTTTGGAGATCCAACATAAGTTGTGAAAATTCTATTCTCTAGACTTCATGGTTAAAGCATTATAACCATATTCTACGAAATGTGGCCAGTGGTTCAGTGCAGGTATTCCCCATCAGCACAAACAAGTCACGGATGAGATAAAATTGGAATGGGTATCAAAATCTCTTTTTCAGAAAAATGAAGAGAGCTGCAATTGTACATTGTAATTATATAACTATAATGACGATTGGAAATACTATTCATAAGAATGTTAAAATGCCAATTTACAGTTTGCACTTGTAAATTGCTTTTGCAGTGTGTTTGAATCCTGTACAAGTTGTCTTCTACTTAACAACCACAATTGGGACTGGAACTCCTGTCACAAAATGATCCAGTTAAATGAATCATCATATAACTGCACCCAATTTTATGACTTTTTTGATTATGGTCATTAAGTAAATCCACCTTTCCCACTGACTTTCCTTGTTGGAAGCTGACTGGGAAAGTTGCAAATGAGAGCACCTAGAGTCGCTTCAGAAATTAGTGGCATATAAATATGATCAATCTATCAATAAATAAATGGCAATCACATGACCCTGGAACACAACAACTGTCCTGTGTCCATGTTAGTTGCCAAGTACCCAAACTGCAGTCACATGACTGCAAGGACACTGCAACAATCTTAAAGTGTGAAGACTTTATGATCATAAATTGAGGACTACGTGTCCTCAATTTATGTCCTTTATTCCTGACCCTTTTTCAGATATAGCAGTCTCACAAGTTATGGTTAAGTAAACCCAGTCTGGACTTTTTAGTTAAGATTATCATACCCTGTAATATTAAAGCACATAAGCCAATACTTACTTTGTGTCTGAATATCTGTCACATAATATAGAGACATATAATTATGTATTGAGTAGAAAAGAACTGCCTAAAGCAATTAGACAATTATTAACACTTATTTAGCATTCTGTGAAAAACTATTAATCTAATTCCAGTGGATAAACTCAAAATAAGTAGAGTTGTATATACTGAACTAGCACCTGGAACAAATTATAATTTGTTTACAGGCAATTTGAATTGTTAATTATGAAAGCACTTAAGAAGCTTGCCCTTTATTTTCAGTGTTATGTGGATCTTTTTTCAGTATGATCATTCTTATACTTTTTGTATATGATCATTCTTAAATTGCTACTTTTAAAGTAATTCTGAAGAATTGACCCCATAAGGTAGTGGAGAAGTTTGTGAGTTGTAGTTTGTTGATGACTTTTTTTCCTTATCAGCAACAATGAGTTCAAACTGATCATAAGTCAAGGTAATCCTATGAACCATTTAGAAATTGAGCTGTTGCCAGTTCATGTAGTTGCTTACTAGAGAACTGTGCAAATGCCCCAAGCCTGTTCATTTTTTTATTTCTGATATGGTTTTTCAGGATGATTTTCTATTACTTTCTTTCTGTAATAATACAAGTTCGCAGCTCCAGGTTAGTATTAAAGCAGGCTTCAACTAAATATTCTGCCCTGCTTTCTTTATACAGCCAGAAATGAGAGATGGGTTCTTTAAGAAAGTCATTTCTTTTTAATGGATTTTTCATACTGCATGATTTTGTTATTACACAAAAAAAAGTGTGTAAAGCCAATGTATAGTTTATGACCCTAAGCAGGAATATTGGAATATTTCCAATGCAAATCTATTTAAAAGAGGCTTTTTAATAATCAGGAATTTTTTTAAAAAATAATTTAGATAATATTTCTTTTGCATGAACACTTGATTATTGTCATATTGTGCGAATTTGCCCTTAACCATAAATTTCACATGCTGGTGTCATTTAAAACATTGTCCCTTTAATTCAGTCTTTTTACTCCTGCAGTATCTAAAAGTAGAAATATACTGTGGATATCTTAATGAGATTCCCCATCTATATCAGACAGGCAAAGCACTAAACTACAACTGAAAAACTTGATTAGAATGAGTGAAGATTTTGGAAAGTACAAGCTGTTTTTAGAATTTTAAATTTAGAATAATACTTTAAAGTATTCATGTTATAACTTT